>APFE030574013.1:59778-72369 GCA_000404065.3 Pinus taeda | reverse complement strand
AAAAATGAAGATGGTAAAAATTTGAACACAAATCTCTCTTCAAAGCAAGCAAGAAAAATCGCAAAAGATCACAATTCGCTTCTCAACAATAAAACAAAAGAAACTGTAAACCAAAAACTTGGAAAAAGAAAAATAAAAGCAATGTTTTTGAGCTTTTGCTTTTAAGGAAACAAAAGAAACTTTTTGAGGTCACAAAAGTACTACTAAAACTCGAAATATCAATAAATAAGCACAAGGAGTCTTTCAATCTTGCAAGTTATAAACTTGAAAATGATTGAAACTTGAACAAGAAAGACTACAAACTTGCACAAATTGATCCAAATAACAACAAAAGATTTTGACAAACTGACAAAAATGTCAAGAAAGAAATACTTTCAAACTTGTCAAAAAGACTCTAAAAAAATAAAGAAAAGCAACAAGGCCACCACATAAAGGAAAGCAAAGCAAGGGAACTTCAAATCTGGGCTGAAAACGAAATTTAAAACAATTTCCTATTTTGGAAGACCAGAACAACCAAGAACTTCAAAACGAAACCTTGAACCTGTTAGCGCTTGAAATTTCACCTCAGGCTGAGAAAGGCAAACCTCAAGGCAACATCAAACCATTTAGCCTCGCAGCTAGCCCTACGGGGCAGGAGAAGGCTCTCTCCGGTCAATCTCAGTAAAATATCCAATGGATGAGATGACCAATAGGGTAATACTGATTTTAGGCTAGTAAACTAATCAAAAGGGTTGATTTGGGGTTTTTGGTGGCAAATTGAGGAAGTGGCAATTTTGGGTGCGGGGATTTGACACAGTTTATGCAGGGGGTTCTTTGGGGCGAGATAGGAGACAGTATTGATGCCTTAAGCTGAGGTGAATGGATGAGAAAGACAGGTGAGGAGCTAAGGAGGGCAAACGATAACTTTGAATCCTCCTTAAACAGTAGAAAACATTGAAATTAAACAAACTTAAAAGCAGAGCATGACAGTCATGAGTTCTTACTTTAACACTTCGTTTGCTTAATGTGCAGAAGGAAAAGAAAGGAAATGATATCACATAACACACTTACAGGTACATAGAGAAACACACCATCAATACATGTAACCACAAGAATCCCAAAAAGGACTGCAAAACCCTGGTCTTCCTTAGCCAAAAATTGCAGAGATACAGTGAAATAATACAATGATAGCTTCTCCCTCAAGAGTCCAACCATGAAAATGAGCAAGAAAGTACATAATATAGATCATCTAACCTCTTTCCCTGCCTCCATGGGTCGAGCTCACTATCCTAGGAGCTGTTTCAACCACTTCTAAACTTAGCACTAAAAACTAGGCAGTCAAAACAACTTGCCTCTATAAACTAGGAAACCAATCCATTCATTAAATGTTTGCTATTTCATGCATAAATCTTCTAGAAAAGGTAAATAAGTGACATGTCAACATGAAAATACATTAATTACATCAAATAGGGTGAAAAATCCCATCACAAATCAAAACTGGTCAAAGCTGGGCGAATTCCTGAGCTGTAGATGAATTTCCTGTGAAAACTGCCCAACAGGTCGTATACCTCTGCCTGACAGGTCACGTGTCTCTGGGACCACTTTTGGGGCACTTATACGTGTCCAAATGAGGCAAAAGTGGGCTTGTTGTAAAGGACTGGATGTCTACTTTCCAACCTAACTGGAATTTCTGAATTTGGTGGTCATTTGCCCCTCCAAATTTGCATCTCCCAAGACTGCTTTTTGTGTGTCAAAAAAGTGGCAGAAAGTCATTTTTTGCATGATTTTTGACTTTCTTGAGGCCCAAAACTTGATGAAATTTTTTAGTAATGGCTGAGCAAGTGTAACTTTCCATGACAAATCTAGAAATGCAGAGTTTTTGCAAAATGGAGTTGCCGAGACAAGGAGTCTCACCGGGGGTGAGACCCGTTAATGGAGAAAACCTGTACATTGCCTGAAAAATTCAAAATTTACCCAAAATTCTCAAAAAATCTTGGGATTTGTGCTGTGGCTGACCTATTTAGTGCCATGCTCCTTCAAGGAAGCCTCGGCCAAGATACAGAGGGGATCGGGCCTCTTTCTCCATTTTAGTGCCTTTGCCAACCGCCTTTGAAGCACCTTCATCTTTTCTTTGCACACGTGCATCCGCGCCCAATAATGATTCTTCATGTTCCTCAGCAGTTTGTTATCTTGATTGGCCTTAGCCAATAGCCTTTTCAAATGATCATTGTCCCAAATAAGCACAGATTCTCGATCTATGGGTCTCAAGTCACCGGGTCTCCTACAAGCCAATTCCCACTCTTCACGAATCTTCTGCAGCTCATAAAGCTTGTGCTCATCCTCCAACTGTTTGTTTCACTCCTCTAAATAGTTAATTATCCATTTTTCCATCAGCAATTTCGTGTCCAGCGACTCATTCTCGGTCCTTTGCTCTCGGATGATATCCTTGAGCTCTGTGCTAGGAGAACCGACGTCAAGATCAATAATGTCAATATCTAGATCACCTGACAATCCCTCCTCAATCATGGGCTGCTTGCCCCTCTCTGATACATGTGCTACTATCGGAAACGAGGCCCTTTCCACCTGGTGTGGAGATAACACTCGCGGTGCTGATGAAGAAGGCGAGACCCCTTCCACCTAGTGTGGAGAAAGTGCTCGCCGAGCTGCTGCAAATAAGGCCCTCTGGCCTCTCTGATAAGTAACCAAAGGTGGGGAGATGACATGGCTAATGACGGGGATGTCATGCTGCTGAGATGGTCCTCCCTCCTCATGAACAACCTCAGGATGTGGCAGGGGTAATGGTGTGAAAAGTTCACGAGAGATGAACTCCTCCCATGAAATGCCTCGCTGAGCCAACTGGTGTAATGCTACAAGATGAATCAAACCATAATGGTAAAGGCTCCTATATAGTTGTTCCGGGCTCTTCCTATGCATTATGGACACCATCCTCTCAATGTTATGATAGAAGAAAACAGGGATATTCATCATCCGTACCCGTGTGAAGTGCATCAATATGCGGATATGGTATGAATATATTTGTGAAAATCTTCCCTCACAGGTAAAATAGTGCATGATGAGCCTCATCATGGGAGCATACTCACGCCTGAGAAATCTGAATGGAAACACACATGTTAATAGTCTCATGAATGCTGGTCTAATAAAAGGCTCAACTTGAACAATGTCCAAGACCTTGCGCTTATTCCATATCTCCCCGACATTAGGTATCCCTGTAGCCTGTGAAATCACCTCGGGTGTCAAAATAAAGTCCACCCCGGAAAGGTTGATATGTCCATCATGAAAGTGTAAAACAAATAGGCGAGCCAACTCTCTGTGGTACTGAATCTGAGAGATCCTCTCACAAAACTCATAGCAAGACATGTACTGAAAACATGAGACTGCCATAGGACAACCTGTAAATCTGTCAAAGAGGTGGGCTCCTCTCTCCTGTGATGACCACCTTTTCCCTTTTGAGGCCTCCTCTGTACCTCAATTTCTGAAGCTGATACCTGGTCATCACTCTGCTCATAGGTTTCAGTTTCTGACATTGTTTAGGAAGCGGAGTGGCCAAAATGTCCTGTCGTTTCTGCCTGCAAAATGTTGATTTATATATTGTTTCAAGGGGACAAGGAACATGAGGAGAATGTTAGGGGAGGGGCACTTTTAAAGGGAACATGGGAATAAATATATAAAACAGGCATTTTAAGGGAAAAACATTGTAACAATTATTGCATATGCATCATGATATATATTTTTTACATTGGCATCATGAGGGGTAGGGTTTAGGATTTGAGTGTTTATTTTTTAGGGAAGAGGGGTAGCGTTTAAGGCTCTTATCAAATTTGGAAGGGGTATTTAAATAAAATGATAAGGAATATGTAATGGGAGGTGGAAAATAGGAAAGAAAATGGGATACCTCAAAACAACATAATAAACCCTAGCAATTTTGACAATTTCAAACCCAAAGCACAATGGATCTTTTACTTGCAAAATGAAGACCTTTAAAAACACAATCATGATCTTGTTGAACTGTAGCAAGCAATAATTTTTCATGTTTTGAGGGCCTACATTACAAAATCTGGCAAATCATGGTTCCTTAGCAGCTTGCTGGCGATTTTGTGTAAATGATGCGTTGATGGGTCGCGTTCACTGCCCAACAAGTCTCACTTTCTTGACGGGTCGTGCCCGTACAAATTTTGCACTGGCAGAGGTACCCTGACGGGTCGCGCCTGCTTGACAGGTCTCACCTCTATTTTAACGGGTCGCGCCTGCTTGACGGGTCTCACCTCTATTTTAACGGGTCGCGCCTCTCCCAAACGCTCTTGCAATTCACTCAAACGCTCAAACGCTCTTGCAATCTGACTTCTCTATCACTTGGATGCATAATGAGGCTTAATAGAGGAAAATAGAGCCTTTATAGCCTTGCTTTGAATAAATTTCATGTCACAACCCACTTTCTAATGTTTTTCCTTTGACACTTTAAAAAAACATGACTTTTTTGTTTCCTTTGTCCTGAAATTGACTGATTTAATGCTTTTGCTTGATTCTTTTTGCAGGGATATCATCTGAGGGATCTTGGCAAGGGAGCCAGGGTTACATGTTGTCCTTGGGAATTTTTTAAATTTCATCATTTTTTACAAAAATTTGAAAAATGATCTTGGATTTAAAAACAGAGTTTTTAAATCCAAGATGAAAATTAATTGTACAAGATAGTAATTTGCGAAGAAACACCGTTAAAATGACCCCTATGGCTTGCTGAACATTTATTGACCTTCAGAGACATGACCTTGAAGACAAACTTGACCAAAACCCTAGACCTAGGAATTTGACCTCAAGACAAGACAAGACAATCTTGAAAAATTTTAATGACTGAAATAACTTTGGTCCAGCAATGCCAAGAGGGGGAAAAAGACACCAGCTCCTCCATCAGGGTTATATGGCATGCCTAATGGGAATGCAAAAAAATGACACTGATGAGACACCTACCTATGCAAATGCAAAGAGCCTTTGATCGCTGATGGAGGGCTACTAGACCGACTCTAACATTGGCTCCAATGGGGATGGTAGCTCCTTGGAGGTGCCAAGAACCTTAGACCTCTGGGAGAGCAGACCAGTGCTTTCAACCATTGGGTGATGGAGTCCATTATTTACATGTGAGCCAAATTTGGACAACTTTATTGACTTTGACACTTGACTGAAATTTTAAACTAACTTTGACACAAACCGACTCACTTTATGCAAAAAATAGACTGACTAAAACAACTTGAAAAACTCAAACCAACTAATCACCATGTTCAGAATTATAGCCTTCACCGCGGGCCCCAGACTAAAGATGGAGATTAGTTTACTCTTGCTCCAGAATGAAAGTAAAATGGTAATTACAATGAGAGTGATTAGAGAAGAGAATTCTCAAGCATAATACCTTTTGAGCAGCCGGCCATTCACCGGCCCACCGAAACATTCATCACCATTCATTTCTTTGAGAAGAAAGGCATTTGGACCATGGTATGTTGCAATTTTGTAGGGACCTTTCCACAAGTTGTCAAATTTTCCATGCTTCCCTTTGTCTTCATTTTGGGCATCCCATCTCAAAACAACATCATCTATCTGAAAATCATCTGGCTTTGCTTTTCTATCATAAATTTTCTTGATGCGCTCTTGCAACTTCAGGGAATTTTGAAGAACTTCATCACGTGTCTGTTGTAAATGAATCATTTGACTAATCCGTCGTTGCATAGGATCCTCCTCATCACTAGCTTCTTGAAGCAACTTTGCCACTGGAACACTAAGTGAAGTAGGAAACATTGCATCAGCCCCGTAGACCAATTCAAAGGGTGACATACCAATTGACTTCTTTTGACTTACACGATCAGCCCATAATGCATTTACTAACTTTTTGTGCCAGCTCTTCTTGTTGATTTCCAACAATTTCTTGATGATGTTTACTAGGGACTTGTTTGAAGATTCGGCCAGCCCATTTCTTTGCGGATGGTAGGCGGTCGAATGCCCCAAGCTGATGTTATATTTGTAGCAAAAATCAACCATCTTCTTTGATTTAAACGCTGATGCATTATTTGTAATCAACTTATGTGGACAACCGAAACGTGACAATATGTTATTCTCAAGAAAAAAAATAATTATCGAGTCCGTGGCCTACCGAGTGGGAATGGCTTCAATCCACTTCGTGAAGTAATCTGTGGCAGTCAAGATCCATCGATGTTGCCCAGAAGATGCTGGGTGAATTTCGCCAATAAAATCCACGCCCCATTGCTGAAATGGTGCGCTAATTTCAATGGGCTTGAGAGGTAATGACTGTAATTTTTGCTTTCCTTGAAAAATTTGACATTCATGACAACTCTTAACTGCTTTTATATACATCAGAAAATAAAGAAGGCCAATAGAAACCAGTTCTCAAGGTCTTATTAGTCGTGGTCTTCCAAAACAAGTGACCCCCACAGTCACCTTTATGAAAATCTTCTACTTCTGTCTTAGCTTCTTCTTCGACCAAACAATTCAGCAAGATGCCACCGGGATCTTTCCAATAAAGTGCAGATTTGAGGATGCAAAATTTTGTGGCCTTTAGCTTCAATGTTCTAGCTTTGTTTCTAGGCATCCCAGGGGGTGAAGACAGATTTTGAGCACATATACTATATTAGCATACCAAGGAGAAGAAACAAAGATATCCGATACCTGTAAAGCTGAATTTTCTTCGTCTTCATCGGATAAAGCAACAATCAAATTGATGTCTAGGACATGGAGATTCATTTCAGCCATCATCTTAGGAAGACTTTGACCTTTAATCAACTTGGTAGGCTTAATTTCCACATCATATTCTAACAATGCAGTGATCCACTTACCCCTTCTTCCTTCCAGCTCCATTTGTACTAAAACATCCTTCACAGCTGGGTTGGGAACATATGACAAAATGTGAGAATTGAGTATGTATACCCGGAAATCTTTCAAAGCTTTTATCAGTGCCAATGCTTGCTTCTCAATGATATTATAATTTAGTGCTCCGTCCCTTATGATGCGGCTAAAAAAAGCTATGGGCCTATCGACTCCATCTCTCTTTTGCATCAACAAGGTTGCCGACGTATGCTCAGAAGCAAATGAAAATAAAATAAAATCTTGTGTATAATCTGGGCTGATCAAAGTGGGGGCTAAAGATAAGATTAACTTTACCAAGTTAAAAGACTTTACTGCTTCTTCGGTCCATTTGATCTCGCTGTCCTTTTTTAGCATGTTGGTTATCTCTCTAAGATGTTCGGCCAGATTGGGAATAAAGCGACGCAGAAAATTCAATTTGCCATTGAAAGACTGAATCTCCTTCTTTCTTCAGGGCTTCTCTAATTTCTGAATTGCTTCCACCCGTGCAGGATCTATTCAAATGCCATCTTTAGAAATAATATGACCCAGCAGCTTGCCTTCGCTCATAGAAAAAGGGCTCTTCTTCGGATTCAACGAGATACCATACTTTCTGCACTTTTGGAACGCCTTAGTCAAATGAAACAAACACTCTTCATCTTATTTAGAAAACACGGTCAGATCATCAAGATAAATAACCAAAAAGACATCTTTCTCATTAGCAAAGGCCATATCCATTTCCTACTGAAATGTGGCACCAACGTTCTTCAATCCAAACGACATCTTGGCATAATGAAATGTCCCCCATGGAGTAGTAAATGTTGTCTTGTCACGGTCATCTTCGTGCACCAAAATCTAATTATACCCAGAATAACCATCAAGCAATGACATCCTTGATGCCCCCACTACCCGCTGCAATATATGATCCATTTTGGGCAGCGGATAATTGTCCTTTAATGATACCTTGTTTAGATTTCTGAAGTCTATACACAAGCGAATTTCGCCAGTCTTCTTTCTCACGGGCACGAAGTTGGAAATCCAATCAGAAAATCAGATTGGCACTATGATTCGAGACTTATATAACCTGTTGACTTCCTTCTCGATCAATGGCAGCAATTTAGGATTAATTCTTCTCAACTTTTGCCGGAAAGGCTTTTGATTTGGCTTTATTGGAATGGTATGCTAAATGATACTTGTGTCATAAGTTTTCAAATCTGAATAGTCCCATGCAAAAACATTAGAAAACAAAGACAACAATCTGATGTATTCATTCTTTACCTTGGGCGACAATGCTTTCGAGAGTTTCACCATCTTTGGATTTTCAGCAGTCCCAAGATTCACATCTTTGACACCTTCATCCGTTGGCCTCAAAGTTGGCCTACGGGCCACATCATCTTGATCGAACAATTCTTCCAAAGGAATTAATCCTTTAGGAATGTAATTGTCCTTGAGCTGCAACACATCCATCTGATTTACTCCTTTAGCTTCCGTGTCTATGGAGATGTCTTCGAATTTACCCTCAATTTGCAAAAAATCTTTGATTTCTTCGTCATCTTGGAAAACTTGCCAACACCTTTGATTATCTGGAACTGTAGAAAGATGCTTCACATATATCTCGAACTTATTGCTGGAATTCATGGGTATTTTCAGATTACTTGCTGCCTTTGCCAATGCATCCGCAACACCATTTTGAATCCGGGGCACACATGTCAAAGTATGTTCTGAAAACAGTTTTAAAATGTCTAGGACAACATTCTGATATGCTCGCATATGAGGATGTTTGGCCTGAAATTCACCTTTCACTTGCTTGATAACCAATTCGGAGTCGCCATATACCTCTATCTTTATTGCCTTCAACTTTCGAAGGATTTTCAGACCAGCAATAAGAGCCTCGTATTCAGCCTCATTATTTGAACAATCAAAAGCTAATTTATATGAACATACCCGTACCTTGCTTGGGACATGGTTTTGGACTGAAAATGGGCTTCGAATCCACACACCTATACCAGCACCATCGCTGCCCACAACGCCATCAAAATCCATGGTCCAAATACCATCTTCATTGTCTTCTAAGTGCTGAAAATGTGATGTCGATGCATTCTCTGTTTGCTACCCATTTGTTTCAGCTATTGGCTTTATAACAGCGGATCTTTCTTCACTTTCCTTTCTCAAAACTTCTCTAAAATTCTCGATAATAGCTGGTATATCTTCTACTTGAACTATCTAACTATCTATCTCATTGAAATTATCCACAAACAAAACAGAAGATTCTAAATCTGTTTGTACATAATTTACAGGATGATTGACGGGCTTTTCCTTACTAGTGATCATGTATTTCATCTTTTGTTCCCGATATAACTTCCTCATTTGACCAAACACTGGAATTGTAGCATAGGAAAAATCGAGCTGAAGTGTACCTTTGAGCTTGGCTCCACATGATCTCGAAAGCAACATGCCGAATCGTGGAGGAATATCCGCTACCACCACGTCCATCAAAACACTATTTGCTGGGATTTGATCTAGACTCACCACCAAGTCCTTGATCAAACCAATACATTTCACCCGGCTGGAGTCAAACGAATACAAATCATGGTAATTCCTAGTGATGTCAAGTCCCAGCTTCTCCATAATCGGTTTGGGCATCAAATTATGTGAAGCTCCCGAATCAAACATGGCATTGTGCAGCACATACTCATGTAGTCACAAACTGATATAGAATGGAGGAACATCACTCTCGGGAGACTCACCATTTAAAGCGGGCCCAAAAATCAGCTCAGGCTGATCATCTTCTACGTTTACGGTGTCTAGCATTGGATCGAAATTCAACATCTTGGAAATTTGGCCTCGGTAGGTGTTGTTATTCATGATTTCCGTCAAAGGAATAGACAACTTCAACTTTGCAACCTCATTCTCCAAAATGAAAGCTGAAATCTTCTCACCTTCTTTAGCTGAATTGTCTCTTTCTTCACCTCTATCTCTTGGTGCATTTGATGGCTGGTCCGTTTTGCTTGCTGATAATGATTGGCCTACTGAAAGATCACTTATTTCTTTGTCTTTTTTCTGCAGGACAGCAGAACCATTCTTTGCCGAAGCATCTGCTCTCTTTTGGATGGGATTTATGGGAACCACTCAATTTCTTAATTGCCTTTGCTGACCTTGCTGAGCTGATAAGGCATGAAAATACCCTCTTTGATACTCTTCTGATTCTTCTTGAAGTGCTGCATCGTTTGACAAAATATAATGCTCATCTTTGGGAATCACAGAATTACTCACCAACTCTTCCTCTTCTGTAATATACGTGGGCAGATCATCAGGAGTGAAGAAGTGATTTTCTTCTCCAACATTATCACCTTCATCCTCCGATTCTTGAGTAATAAAATTTTGCTGAAATGGAGGTTTAATTTGCTGTTGAGCGGCTTCCTCTTGTGCTATTGTATCCCGCCGTTTGATTCTATATTGGGGCTGTTGTTGACCTCTGAAATTGGGATTACGAATCTGAGGCTCAGGCTTGCCAAGACTAACATTTTCAAATGCCCTTTTTAACTATTCAACCTCACGAATAAGCTGATTTGAGGTGGATGCTTCCTCTTTGATTGTGACTCGTTTCTCGGCCTTCATTCTTGCCCTTTTGTCATTTAAATTTGCCTCAACGCTGACTACAATTTTCTGCATATCCTCCAGGCTGGGAGGATCTCGGTCTCTCAATGAGTAAGCCATCTCTGGATCAAAGCCATCCAGGAACTTAAGTAGAGCTTACTTCCTTGACGGCTTCAAATCATCGGGAATAGCATTGTAAACTGTATTGAATCCGATTATGTAATCTTGAACAGACTCACTCGGATTACGCTTGAGGTTATTGTATTTGGCATTGATTTGTAGCGGATCTTTTCTTATTTCCCAACGGTCTAAAAACTGCCTTTGGAGTGCTTCCAAGGAGGTAATGCTTCCGGCTGTCAACCCTCTGAACCACTTTCTAACTTCCCCTCCAAATGTCTGAACAAATAGCCGGATAGTAACATCTTCTTCATCTATCTCATATAGATCGAAGAAGGTGGTCATCCTGTCTATATGTTGCTGAGCCGAGACACTTTGAGGAGGGCCATAAAACATAGGGATTTTTCTTTGATAATCAGCCGGCATATCATGGAGATTTTGGGGAAGAGCAACGGGAGCAAATCGGGCAGCCATTGCTTTAGGAGGGGGAGTAGGGTGAGTATGAGGAGGAGGAGCTATGATAGTGGGGAATGTGATAAGAGGAGTTGTAGTTTGTGGAGTTGGGGGAGTCGTAGGGGTAGGAGGTTTAGAAGGGGTATGGGATGTAGAAGGAGAACCGACTGTGGATTCAGGATAAGTGATTATAGGATAAATAGAAATAAAAGGAGGATTCGTCTACTCATGTGCTGTGATAGTAGATCCAATATGGACAGATATATGCTCAATGAACGCAGCAAGACTGGTAGCGTGAATATCTGATTGAAGAGATCTTAGAATGAAATTGTCAATCAATTTATTGTGTCTCTCAATGTAAATGGCAGCAGCAAAATCAGGTTCGGGAACTAGAGAATCAAGTGCACTTTCAGATTTTGCTTTGAACAAGGACAACTCAAAGCTTTCTTCAAAGTCTAGATCTTCGAAATACTTGATAATAGCTGGAGATGAATGAGATTTTAAAATAGATCTAGGATCAGTAGCCAGCTTGTTTTTCTCAAGAAGACTAGGAAAGAAAAACCATTTAGCCTATGAAAACTCTCAACCTATCAGCCACGGCTCAGAGTTGAAAATTATACTGGGATAAAAGTGCCAATGAAGCGCTACTTTCACAAGCTCACATAGATCGACTGAAGCAGCGTTTATCAGCTAACGCTGATGTAAAACAAGAGCGTGTTCAAAGGCTACCTGGCGTATCTTCAGACTCCGTCTAAGACTTATGAAACACACACGTCAATGAGCAAACGATAATTTTGTTCTCCCCGGTATGGTCGCCAGTATGTTAGCGCTTGAAATTTCACCTCAGGCTGAAAAAGGCAATCCTCAAGGCAATATCAAACCATTTAGCCTCATAGCTAGCCCTACGGGGCAGGAGAAGGCTCTCTCCGGTCAATCTCAGTAAAATCTTCAATGGATGAGATGACCAATAGGGTAACACTGATTTTAGGCTAGTAAACTGATCAAAGGGTTGATTTGGGTTTTTTTAGGGTTTTTGGTGGCAAATTGAGGGGATGGCAATTTTGGGTGCGAGGATTGGACACAGTTTCTGCAAGGGGTTTTTGGGGCGAGGTAGGAGACAATATTGATGCCTTTGATTGAGATGGATGATTAGGAATGACAGGTGAGGAGTTAAGGAGAGCAAACAATAACTTTGAATTCTCCTTAAACAGTAGAAAACATTGAAATTAAACAAACTTAAAAGCAGAGCATGACAGTCATGAATTCTTACTTTAACACTTCGTTTGCTTAATGTGCAGAAGGAAAAGAAAAGAAATGATTCACATAACACACTTACAGGTACATAGAGAAACACACCATCAATACATGTAACCACAAGAATCCCAAAAAGGACTGCAAAACCCTGGTCTTCCTTAGCCAAAAATTGCAGAGATACAGTGAAATAATACAATGATAGCTTCTCCCTCAAGAGTCCAACCATGAAAATGAACAAGAAAGTACATAATATAGATCATCTAACCTCTTTCCTTGCCTCCATGGGTCGAGCTCACTATCCTAGGAGCTGTTTCAACCACTTCTAAACTT
>APFE030574013.1:0-59578 GCA_000404065.3 Pinus taeda | reverse complement strand
TTTGCTATTTCATGCATGAATCTTCTAGAAAAGGTAAATAAGTGACATGTCAACATGAAAATACATTAATTACATCAAAGAGGGTGAAAAATCCCATCACAAGTCAAAACTGGTCAAAGTTGAGCGAATTCCTGAGTTGTAGATGAATTTCCTGTGAAAACTGCCCAACAGGTCGCATACCTCTGCCTGACGGGTCACATGTATTTGGGACCACTTTTGGGGCACTTCCAGGTGTCCAAATGAGGCAAACGTGGGCTTGTTGGAAAGGTCTGGATGTCGACTTTCCAACCCAACTGGAATTTCTGAATTTTGTGGTCATTTTCCCCTCCAAAATTGCAATCTCCCAAGACTGCTTTCTGTGTGTCAAAAAAGTGGCAGAAAGTCATTTTTTGCATGTTTTTTGACTTTCTTGAGGCCCAAAACTTGATGAAATTTTTTAGTAATGGCTGAGCAAGTGTAACTTTCCATGACAAATCTGGAAATGTTGAGTTTTTGCAAAATGGAGTTGCCGGGACAAAGGGTCTCACCGGGGGTGAGACCCGTTAATGGAGAAAACCTGTACATTGCCTGAAAAATTCAAAATTTACCCAAAATGCTCAAAATTTCTTGGGATTTGTGCTGTGGCTAAGCTATTTAGTGCCATGCTCCTTCAAGGAAGCCTCGGCCAAGATACGGAGGGGATCGGGCCTCTTTCTCCGTTTTAGTGCCTTTGCCAACCGCCTTTGAAGCACCTTCATCTTTGCTTTGCACACGTGCATCCGCGCCCAATAATGATTCTTCATGTTCCTCAGTGGTTTTTTATCTTGATTGGACTTAGCCAACAACCTTTTCAAATGAGTATTTTCCCAAATAAGCATAGATTTTCGATCTATGGGTCTCAAGTCACCGGGTCTCCTACGAGCCAATTCCCGCTCTTCACGAATCTTCTGCAGTTCATAAAGCTTGTGCTCATCCTCCAACTATTTGTTTAGCTACTCTAAATAGTTAATTATCCATTTTTCCATCAGCAATTTCGTGTGCAGTGACTCATTCTGAGTCCTTTACTCTCGAATGATATCCTTGAGCTCTGTGCTAGGAGAACCGACGTCAAGATCAATAATGTCAATATCTGGATCACCTGACAATCCCTCCTCAATCATGGGCTGCTTGCCCCTCTCTGATACCTATGCTACTGTCGGAAACGAGGCCCTTTCCACCTGGTGTGGAGATAACACTCGCAGTGCTAATGATTAAGGCAAGACCCCTTCCACCTGGTGTGGAGAAAGTACTCGTCGAGCTGCTGCAAATAAGGCCCTCTAGACTCTCTTATAAGTAACCAAAGGTGGGGAGCTGACATGGCTAATGATGGGGATGTCATGCTGCTGAGATGGTCCTCCCTCCTCATGAACAACCTCAGGATGTGGCAGGGGTAATGGTGTGAAAAGTTCACGAGAGATGAACTCCTCCCATGAAATGCCTCACTGAGCTAACTGGTGTAATACTACAAGCTGAATCAAACCATAATGGTAAAGGCTCCTATACTGCTGTGCTGGGCTCTTCCTCTGCATTATGGACACCATCCTCTCAATGTTCTGATAGAAGAAAACAGGGATATTCATCATCCGTACCCATGTGAAGTGCATCAATATGCGGATATGGTACGAATATATTTGTGAAAATCTGCCCTCACAGGTAAAATAGCGCATGATGAGCCTCATCATGGGAGCATACTCACACCTGAGAAATCTGAATGGAAACACACCTATCAATAGTCTCATGAATGTTGGTCTAATAAAAGGCTCAACTTGAACAGTGTCCAAAACCTTGCGCTTATTCCATATCTCCCCGACATTAGGTATCCCTGTAGCCTGTGAAATCACCTAGGGTGTCAAAATAAAGTCCACCCTGGCAAGGTTGACATGTCCATCATGCAAGTGTAAAACAAATAGGCGAGCCAACTCTCTCTGGTGCTGAATCCGAGAGATCCTCTCACAAAACTCATAGCAAGACATGTACTGAAAACATGAGACTGCCATAGGACAAGCCTGTAAATCTGTCAAAGAGGTGGGCTCCTCTCTCCTGTGATGACCACCTTTTCCCTTTTGAGGCCTCCTCTGTACCTCAATTTCTAAAGCTGATACCTGGTCATCACTCTGCTCACAGGTTTCAGTTTCTGACATTGTTTAGGAAGCAGAGTGGCCAAAATGTCCTGCTGTTTCTGCCTGCAAAATGATGATATATATATTGTTTCAAGGGGACAAGGAACATGAGGAGAATGTTAGGGGAGGGGCACTTTTAAAGGGAACATCGGAATAAATATATAAAACAGGGATTTTAAGGGAAAAACATTGCAACAATTATTGCATATGCATCATGATATATATTTTTTACATTGGCATCATGAGGGGTAGGGTTTAGGATTTGAGTGTTTATTTTTAAGGGAAGAGGGGTAGGGTTTAAGGCTCTTATCAAATTTGGAAGGGGAATTTAAATAAAATGATAAGGAATATGTAATGGGAGGTGGACAATAGGAAAGAAAATGGGATACCTCAAAACAGCATAATAAACCCTAGCAATTTTGACAATTTCAAACCCAAAGCACAATGGATCTTTTACTTGCAAAATGAAGACTTTAAAAACACAATCATGATCTTGTTGAACTGTAGCAAGCAATAATTTTTCATGTTTTGAGGGCCTACCTTACAAAATCTAGCAAATCGTGGTTCCTTAGCAGCTTGCTGGCGATTTTGTGTAAATGGTGCATTGATGGGTCGCGTTCAATGTCCAACAGGTCTCACTTTCCTGACGGGTCTCGCCCATACAAATTTTGCATTGGCAGAGGTACCCTGATGGGTTGCGCTTGCTTGAAGGGTCTCACCTCTGTTTTAACGGGTCACTCCTCTCCCAAACGCTCTTGCAATTCACTCAAACGCTCAAATGCTCTTTCAATCTGACTTCTCTATCACTTGGATGCATAATGAGGCTTAATGGAGGAAAATAGAGCCTTTATAGCCTTTCTTTGAATAAATTTCATGTCACAACCCACTTTCTAATGTTTTTCCTTTGACACTTTAAAAAAACTTGACTTTTTTATTTCCTTTGTCCTGAAATTGACTGATTTAATGCTTTTTCTTGATTCTTTTTGTAGGGATATCATCTGAGGGATCTTGGCAATGGAGCTAGGGTTACATGTTGTCCTTGGGAATTTTTTAAAATTTCATCATTTTTTACAAAAATTTGAAAAATGATCTTGGCTTTAAAAACAGAGTTTTTAAATCCAAGATGAAAATTAATTGTACAAGATAGGAATTTGCAAAGAAACACCGTTAAAATCATCCCTCTGGCTTGCTGAACATTTATTGACCTTCGGAGACATGACCTTGAAGACAAACTTGACCAAAACCCTAGACCTAGGAATTTGACCTCAAGACAAGACAAGACAATCTTGAAAAATTTTAATGACCGAAATAACTTTGGTCCAACAATGCCAAGAGGGGGAAAAAGACACCAGCTCCTCCATCAGGGTTATGGCATGCCTAATGGGATGCAAAAAATAACATTTATGAGACACCTACCTATGCAAATGCAAAGAGCTTTGATCGCTGATGGAGGGCTACTAGACCGACTCTAACACAACACATCTTGGAAAAGTCATCAATGACCAATATAAATTATTCTTGTCCACGAGGTCACTTTTTCCTTGATGCACCACACAAATTAGTATGATCAAGTTTAGGTGGCTTACTAGCTGATCCTTCCTTCTCTAGGAAATGTGTTCTGGTTTTCTTACCAAACTAACATTATTTGCATATTGTATTGTTTGGAATTCTATTGTCAGGAAGATTGCGAGCAGCCTGAGATTTGCATGCTTTCCTTATTCGAGGGAAGCTTGGATGCCCTAATCTTCTATGCCATAGTTAGTGTTCATAATTTTTGCTTAGATAGTGTTGTTGGTGTCCTCCATTGAGTATGTATAGAATATTTGGAGTTCTTATGCCTTCGATCACTGTTTCTCCTGTATCAAGCTCACGAACAATACATCCATTTGATCGAAATACTACCTCATTTCCTTCATCACACATTTGACTAACACTCAATAGATGATGCTTTAAGCCATCAACATGCATATCATTTATAGATTTGACTTTTTCTTTCAAAAGAACAGAGCCTGTACCTTTTATGAGTGCAGGGGTGTCATTTCCAAATGAGACCTTCCTTTCCTTTTCTAAGGCACTATATGACTGAAGTTTTTCTTTTTCACCTGTCATATGTTTAGAGCATCCACTGCCAATGTACCACTAATTTTCATGTCCTTCTGCATATAACCCTGTACCACATATTTCTAGTTGTGGTTCTTTCTTTCTCCATGTTTCAGGACCCAATAAAGATTGCTCCTTCTGAGATGTTTGCCGAAACTTACTCCTGCATTCATAATCTTCATGACCGAAGTTGTTACAAATAGAGCATTCTATTTCATTTTGAAGAGCATAAAAGTTATTGTAGGCTCTCTTCATGATCCCAGTCACACTCCTTTGATTTCATTCTTCTCTAGTCATGATGGTCTTGTAGGCAACACATTGAGTAGCTTTGTGTCCAATGTTATGACATGAGAAACATTGGCCATTAAAGAAATTCCTGCGATTATCAAATCTACCAACCGGGTGATTGTAGTTTCTATTGACATTCATTCTTGAGACAAATTGAGAATGATTTACCTGATGTTGGTTGTAGCTTTTGTTCATCCTTGAAGTATATTGACCCCGATTTACCTGGTGATCCACCTTATGCCTTTGATGATGATTGTCAACTTGTTCACTTCTCCTTGCTGCATCAAGATAAATTTTGGAGGTGGATGGCTTTTATGCTTGAGATGCTTCTTCAGTATATCTAAGACTTGTCTTGATTAGAGGTGAATGCTGCACTTTGATAATCTCATCTAAAGTTTCAGATCCTTTAACAAATCTAAGATTAAGAGCTTTTGCTTTCTCATTATCTTTTCTAAGTCCCACAATTTCACATTCTAGCTTTCCATTGTGTTTTTCCCTTTCGACAAGTTGGAATGTCAAAGTATCTATAATCATACTCTTTTCTTCTAAACAAATGTTACATTTAGAAATTTCTTCACAGAGACCATCATCATCTATAGCATCCAAGAAATCATCATCTTCAAAAGCCATCAAAAGTCTATAATCATTACCATGTTCATCTTCATCACTATTTGAAAAGCCATCACTATCTTCATGTTTATAATATCTCTTCTTACTTACGTTCTGTTTTCTGTTCCATTTAATTGGTTCCTTACCTTTATCAATGTTATCTTTATGAGGACATTTGGCAGCATAGTGACTGACTCTTCCACAAGCAAATCATTTGAAAGGTAGCTTACCTCTGAATCTTCCAGATCACTGTTGAAGGTTCTTGACAAAGTTTGATTCTTCCTCTCCTTCTAAAGTATGTCTTGACTCATTGTATTCTCATTTTCCTGAAGCTTGAATGCGACTTCTCTCATGTCTTATGGACCCCCTTTTCTCATTTCAAAAGAAGTTAGGATTCTGTGCAGCCATGACATGGTAATACTCTGAAGATTTTATTTTTCTTCTATGGCAGAAACCTTTGATTCAAACTTAGAAGACAAAGATCTTAGAACCTTTTCAACTAAAGTAACTTATTTTATCTCTTCACCCAAGTTTTTCATGCGACTAACAATCTCATCTATACGTAAGAAATAATTAGCCACACTTTCATCATTGAGAGTTTCATATTGAATTATGAGAGATTGTAGTTTTGTACATTTTACCTAATCATCTCCTTCATAGCTTAGAATGATCTTGTCCCATATTTCTTTGGTGGTTTTGAGTTGCATAACCTTAATGAATTATGATTGAGATAGACTCCCCAATAGAGTATTGACAACCTTTGCATTCATTTCATACTGCTTTTTGCCAACCGTATCTATAGGAGTTGTTGATGGAAATGTGTATCCTCCTTCCACGATATCCCAAACTTCTATACCAAGAGATTGAATATAGGTTGTGTTTCTTACCTTCCAATAGACGAAGTTGCTCCCATCAAATATTGGTGGCCTAATGGATGCCTCTTTTTCGTAGTTGCTCATGATGATAGATGTTCCTTCAAGTGATCAAGCTTCTTCTGAAGGACTTTGCTTTTGGTAACATTGTTGGAAATAATACTTTGGGGGGGGGCGGGGGGGGGGGCGGGAGTGAATCAATATTATAAATGTAACAATTTTTCATTTCCATAAACAAATTGATATACGCTACTTATGTTAATTAAACCTGCGTATATACGCAACTGTGTTTAGAGAAAACTGTGTATATCTTGCAGACTTCGAATTTAGTTAGTTGATCTTAATTTGTGTATCAGAACCATAAAATAGTAATCAAGTCTAGTAAACATTATATGCAATCACACACATGAACACAAGATATAAGGTGGAAACCCAATGTGCGTGAAAACCACCTACTGCAGTTCGTCTCTATCTTCTTTTAATAATAAACTTCTTTTTACAATGTTTCTATACTGGTGCAGTCTTATGCCAGTATGTAGGCTTCTACCTGTAGAAGGCTACAACCTTCTCTCGTTTTCCAACTTCTCCTGGAAGGGAGCTACAACCCCCTTAGCTCCTATACTAGCTGATGTACTAGTATGTAGGTGCTGACCTAGAGAAGGCTACAACCTTCTCTTTTCTTCCAGGGACCACGTTTCATAAATTTTCATACTAGATCCATCGGTAACATCAATCAAACATCAAATATATCTGCATCAACCAATCTCCTTTTCACCAACAAAAAACTAAATCAAGCAATCACTTCTTTGAATGTTGTACCCAGAATACAGTAACAGTACCAGAACCCAACTAGAACTCAGCACACTGCAACAGTAAACATAAGTAGCTAAAACATATTTTATGAGATGTACGCTACTTCAATATGTAGAACCTATGTGAATACGTTATTATATTAAGGAAAACCTCTATATATGCCATTTTGAAGTACCGAAGCAGCATGTATATGCACCTTTTCTATGTTGAACCTCTGTACAGATCTATAAAAGATAAATTACCCTTTCAACTATTCAGACATCAGCTATACCAAGATCATCAGTTTTATAGATCAAGTCATGCACCAAATATAACAAATCAAAATCACACAAAGATACTTCTCTTCAAGCCTTAATATCTTGACCCATCAATAGAACTTATCCTTCTTCTAGCGCTCAGGTTACTCCTTGAATCAGATCCAACTATGCACCATAACCCAATGACTAGTATTCTAGATCTTGCTCTTCATCAGATATTCAATCCTTGAGTGCATTTTCCTAATGATCACCTTCCCCTTTTATAGTCTTAGGCCTTACTAAATACCATGGTCCAAAACCACTTACAACTAATACCTAGGTCCAAATACTTGGGTTCAACACTTTGGACGAGATACCATTGTCCAAAACCATAGTTCCAAATACCAAAAAAACAAATGTTCCAAACGATATGCACTTTTTTGTGTATGAAAGTGCGTGTATACACATAGGCGCCTTTTGGTCTTTGAATCCGCGTGTATATGTGGCTTGGTCAATGGGAACTTGCGTATACCTCCTTTTCCTTTATTCTAAAAGCATGTGAGCCTAAACTGTCATCTGAGTGATTTGCTGAGTGAGTTGCCATCAAGGACAATACTTGTGCCATAGTGCCAAGCCTGTTTCATAATGCCAACAAAGGTTTCTAAACATCCTTTTGATTTGGGAGGATTATAGAAATGTTGTAAACAATGTCAAATGAGATGATTGAAATCAAGAAACATGTTGTGGAATCCTTAAGGAAATCCTATTGACCTATCAAAAGAAATCAACGTTCACAATATAGACCCTTTGTAGAAATATCAAATGTAGAATCTGACGATGACAAAGAAAAGGAAGAAGCATTTTCATCTACTCATGAAGCACAAGAAGAAGACATAGTTGAATCTCATGGCTTATGGTACTTTATCCTAATCACTTTGGAGAATGAAGAAGAAGAAGAGGCTTTTCTAGTACGTACTAGAATCAAAGGACCTGTTGATATCACCTCATAAGGAAAAAATCAAAAAGCTTCCACTCCTTCAACTAAAGAGAAATATATGACTAAAAATACTCCTACTGAGTCTTCTCATCATTCATCGAGTACTTCTAAGTCTATTTATACTTCATGCACTAAAACTTTGATAGTTTTAGATAGTATCGAATATAATATTGTAGAGGAAATGAAAAATAATCAAGCTAATATTTCTTTATATGAGGTTAGTAAACTGAAACAACAACAAAAATTGCTACTCAATGAGTTGAATGTTGTTCCTCTATCCCCATTACCTTGAACTATTCTCAATTAAAAGCCTCAAAAGGAAAACATAAAACCCCAAATGTCCCTATAGATAAACTCGATCATGGAAAATTTTAGTGGCTAATATTCAGAAGTGGGATAATTTTCTATGATTTTTCCAAAAACGATTCACCAATTTTGATTTCTTCTAAAACTGATTCACCCAAATTTTATAGTATAAAATTATTTTATCCTAAAAATCGCCAAAATTATTTGGAATCTACCTATAAAACAATTAAAAATTCCGATAACTTAATAGAGATATCAACAAACATTTTATAATTTTGATATTAGACAGTAGTGAGATTTTCCAAGATTTATAAACTTTAAAATAAATTTCCATCCCTTAAATTTTCTTTGAAGTGAATCATTTTGATACCATATTGGTTGGAGATAAATCTACTTCTCTCACTCCATTTCTTTTAATTTTTGAAATATTCAACAAAAATTTTCACAATTTTTTACTAGATTTAGGTGTCTCCTCCAATATCATGCCATATTCAATATGTCTAAAATTGAATGTTACAACTAAAATGCTTGTTTTTCAAATTGTCAAATAATTTATATATTGGTTGGTAACATCCCTGAATTTTATGGTCTCGTCTCAAGTAGGGAATGGTCTGAAAAAATACATGTTTATTTCCCAACTAATTGGCCACATATTTGGCTCCCTTAAAATGGAAAATCTAATCAAATTCGTGTTAACAGAGAAAATCACATGAAATACTCTGTGACCGCTTTAGATGAAGAGAATGAGCTAGTAGTTTTCACAAAAAATATTTTCAGAAATGATTCTTCAAAATCTTTCTTTGGTAGTTTCCCTACTCATAATTCTCCTATTTTTGTTGATTATGTTTTGGAACAAATAGAAAATTTCTCACAAATATATTCATCAATATGTATTAATATTGTAGATAATACTGTAAATTAGTATGATGAATTATTTTGGATTCTTTATTTTGATGGATGAAGGTCTAGTGATGGTGCAGGAGTTGGGTGCTTTTTAATTTATCCAAATGGAGATAAAACCATGCTTTCATGTATATTAGAATTTAATTTTACTAATAGTGTTGTTAAGTATGAAGCATTGTCTTAGGGTTTACAAAAAGTTATCATTCTTGACGTCAAGTATCTTAAAATTTATGGTGATTTAGAAATTATTATAAAACAGGTAAGGAACATTATTCGTTGTGTTTCTAATCATAAAAATCATTATCAATCATTTATTAAGGATTTAACTACTCATTTCAAATAATTCAATATAACATCAATTCCAAGAATGAAAAATTCTAGTGTTTATCTATTAGCTAACATTGCTTCACAACTTATTCATCTAGAGGATTTCAGTCCTAATAGATTTTCAGTAGAGTTGATTTTTCGCCTCTCCATTCCTGATAATATAGATAATTGGAGAGTATTCAATGGTGATAATGATAATATAAGTTTTTTAACTTATGAAGGCTCCTATTAATATCAAATAATTTATTAGGATGAACATGATAAGAATTCAATATGTTTTTTGAAGAAAATTCCTTGCCAAAAAATGTAGTAAAATTAGAAGACTTATATGATATGAACGAAAGATTCAAGAAAGTTACTCATTGTAATCTCTGGAGTAGTATCTTAAGATTTGAACTGGTTAATCTAGAGACTGATGAGAAACCCCAAAATATCAATTTAGGCCTTGGAATTTCACCTAATGAAATATATGATTTCATACATTTTTTGAGATACAAGGATGTTTTTCCTAGAGTTATGATGATTTAAAAACATATGATACATCTATAATTCATCATACTATACCCATGCTGTCTAATGTAAAACCCATCTAACAAAAACTTAGAAAAATCCATCCTAATATTGAAGCTCAAATCAAAACCGAGTTGAATAAATTAATTAAAGCCAAAATTATTTTCCATGTTAGACAATCAAAGTGGGTTTCCAATCTCATTCTAGTTAGAAAGAATAATGGAGATATTCAAATTTTCATTGATTTTAGCAATATGAATAGAGCATGTGAAATGCACAATTTTCCTTTACCACGAATTTATCTCATTTTTAGATGGTTTTTCAGGCTATACTCATATTCTCGTACATCCTAAAGACAAATTACAAACCACATTCGAGACAAAATGGGGAATATGCACCTATCAGAAGATTCCTTTTGGATTGATTAACGTTGAAGCTACATTCCAAAGAGCTATGTACATCACTTTCAAATGTTTGATTAACAAGTTAGTGGTTGTTTATTTGGATGATATTACAATCTATTCAAAGGAAAGGAATAATCATATGAATGATTTAAAACAAATTTTTGAAAGATGCAGAAAGTTTGGGATTTCTTCGAATCCTAAAAAATCGTTCTTTTCTTATTGAGGGAAATACTTTAAGCTTTATTTTTTCAAAAGAGGGAATTAGTATAGATCTAGAAATATTTAAGGTTATATTGGAAATCTCCTTACCTCATAACAAAAAATATATGCAATCCTTTCTTGGTCAAATCAAGCTTGTTAAATGCTTTGTCCGTGATTTTTCACAAATCGTCATGCCTTTACAGAATATTATAAAAGATAAGACAAACTATAAATGGGGACAAAATAAAATAACATCTTTTGAATTAATAAATAAAACCATAATAGATTCTCCTTCATTATCATCATCCAATGTTTCTAAAAAATGTGTTCTATATGATTTTTCTTCTGAGCAATCATATGCAACAATTTTAACTCAACCAAATGAAGAACGCATTGAAGCTCCCATTTCCTTCTTTAGTTCCAATGTACAAGGAGCAGAGTTGAATTATTCAAAAGTAGAAAAAGAATCTTTTGTAGTATTAAGTCACTAAAAGACTTTAGACCTCTTCCCTTGAAATCACATACAAAAGTGATTGTTCCTTTCTCAGTAGGTAGGAAATTGATTATTCAGAGAGAATTGGGACAAAAGAGAGCTAATTGGGTTACAACCTTACAATAATATGACCTAGAAATAAAACTAGTTAAAATACTTAGACGTCAAGGTTTTTGCAGGTTGATAATTGGAGCTTTTGATAATTCAGTTGAAGAACATTTAGGTAACAATTTTCAAATTTCAAAGGTATTTCCTGTTGATACCGAATCTCAGTATGATGATTTAATATTCTACTTGAAAAGTGGCTATACTCTAGTTGAACTTGATTACAAGAGGAAAGGAGCCTTAACACTTAAATCCAATCAATATGAACTTGACAATAATGTTTTGTTTAAAATAAATTGTGACTTTGTTTTATTTAGATGTTTAGAAAAGCTTGAAGTAGAAAAAGTGTTGCAGGGATTAAATGATGGACCATTTCGTGGACACTATAGAGGGGATACCACTACTCACAAAATCCTTCATGTTGGTTACTATAGGCTAACTTTATTCAATGATACACATGCTTATGTAAGAAAATGAAAAATATGTCAAACAAGTTTAGGGAAAGAGAATAAGCCAACCCTTCCTTTGTAGCTAGTCAATATTGAACAACCTTTTCAAGAATGGGGACTGGATATCATAGGTGAGATTATTCCACATTATTCTAAACAATACAAGTATATTTTAACTACTACATATTATAACCAAGTGGGTGGAAGAATTACCCTTAAAGGTGGTCAATTATGAATTTGTTGTTGATTTTATTGTAAGCACATAATTACCAGGTTTGGCCTTCCTCGTGCGCTCATGTTTGATAATGGATCATACTTTTCTGGTAATGATATTATTGAATTTTCACTAAAGTGAGATTTTAAAGTTAAATATTTTGCAACTTAATATCCTCAGGGAAATGGATTTGTTAAATCTACCAATAAAATCCTCATAAGAATTATTCAGTGGACTATTAATGAAAACCAAAAGAACTGGCATAAGGCTCTATGGGCTGACACGATTACTCAGAAAGCTTCTTTCTGAAATTATCCTTATTAATTGGTATATGCAAAATAAGTTGTGCTACCTCCTAATTTAGATTTACATTCACTAGCCCTAGTGCAATATGTTGATGAGAAACCTTGCTCTTCTTTACAAATAACAATGTCTCCAATTCTAAATCTAGAATAAGGAAGAGATAAAGCCAAACAGATTCATACCCAACATCAGCATATAGTCAAGTCTTGATTTGATGCAAGTTCAGTAAGAAATAAATTTTTTGAAATTGGTGACTTGGTTCTGAAATGGGATAAAGCCCATGAATAAAAGGGAAAACATACAAAGTTCCAAAAACTTGGCTCGACCCATTTCAGGTCACTGAAAAAATTGGCCCATCAACTTTTATCCTCAAATATTTACAAGGTAAGAGAGATTCTCTTCCCGTAAATGGGCTAGTTTTGAGGAAATATTTTTCTTGAGAATGCATATTCTGTTGTCAATATGTAAATAATCATATGTGCGTATCAGTGTATTTAGATTATTTGTATTGAATAACACTCTTTTGAATTCGTATTGGGTTCTCTCATCATTAACATGGAATTTATGAATTAAATGATAATTATTTAGAAAGAAATCATCATGTTGAAGTTTAGTATTGCACCTATTCTAATATCTACTATATTTATCCCTATTATCTTATGAATTTTTCATGACTTGAAACATCAAAAGATCATGTTAAATACTTTGATCTGTCATGTAGAAATTCTTTAAAAGTAAAGACTATTTTAAATTTTTATCACCTTATGACTTCAAATGTCATCCACAACCCTTAAGGAGTATTTACACCTCCCCATCCACTAATTTTACATTTTTAGAGTGTAATTACAAAATATTTAAACTTGAAGGATAAGGGGTTTCATTATAATCCAACTTACCATGATCACGAGAAACTAATGATACTCACATTATCACAACTGGTCGCCCAGCTAGGATAGTGTCTTATGGCTACAAGACTGTAAGAAAAGAGGTATCATCATGAGCCAACTTGTTCAATATCATTATTACTTGTGAATGGCATTGTCAAAATCTGGTTACCAAACTCGGACAATGGATTTCAAGCAATAAAATAAATCTTTTAGAAAAAGATTAATACATCTAAGATTTACTATAGTGGATATGATACTAATATTAACCAGTTAAATGGTAACATTATTGAGGCTATGGATGCCTACTAGCAGTACTGGCTCTACCAATGACAAGTCAATCTTAATGCAAAGATTTAATGATGGAGATAATGTATGTTCTTATTAGTAACAAGTTATGAAGTTTGAAAAGTAATGAGTTGTGTTTTAATCAGAGTAAGTTCAAACAATCTAAATTAGCATTCTAATCTTTCCAAGTCTTATTACTTTAGTTATTAAAATTTCATTTATTATAACACAGATAACTGTCTCACCTAGTACATCCCTAATTATTATATCATTCAAAAAAACCCCTCATTTTTATTCTTAGTTGTTAATAAATAACGCAGACCCCTCAATTTTTATATTTTATTCTCTTTTAATATATTTTATTTTATTTTTTATTTTATTTTTTATATTTTTATTTTTATAAATTTTGGAGCATATTTGAAATAAATACAAAGTCTAAAAGCTTGAGGACTTTCCTTGTCGAGACTTCTCTTATGTCAGAATTCACTTTAAAATATGTTAAAATAAGCCAAAGCTCTGATGGGACCTACTATCAAATTTAAAGCTATATCGGAGGATCTCTATCAAAACTCTATTATATTGTAACTTTCCTTTAAATATTGTTACGATAAAGCTCCTACCTGATAAAACTACTCCTTGATGCTTGCTTTGTTGAAAGAGTCATATAAAAGGTTCTTATTTATAAAAAGGCTTGCCCACTTTTGCATAAAGTAATATTATAATCTCCTGCCAGCCCCATAATGATTATTTTTTATATTGACAAATTTCATATTGAAACTTCTATCAGCTTGCACCTCCAATATCTTACACCTATGATATCTTTCATCTCTGTTATTTCCATCAGAACTCTTATATCGGAACTATTTCATCGAAAGTATATTAAAACCCTTGATGTTAAACCCTTGATATAATTCTCCTGATATGCTTCTCACCTCTTCCACCATATTTTTGCATCCAATATCCTTCATTACCATTATTATATTGGAAATGTTTCATCGCAAGTTTAATTTATCGTAACTCTCCAATATAATTCCTCGATATATTTCTTCGATATAATTCCTTCAATATGCTGACATGTTAATCCCACATGATTTCCCAATTGCGCACTTAATGTTTGATAATGTGGATTTATGTTTTTTGAAATTTTAAATGCCTTCATTAATTTCGCCTCGATATTGTAAAGATTTTCTTTAAAGGAAAAGATTAGTATTGTAAAATTGCATTGTTTGCACTAAGTCGCCGCTAAAGAGAAGTGTTCCACTAATATTTGTGTTTTCTATAAAGGCAAGCTCTAATGCCCATAACAACTAAGAGATGTTGAAGGTAGGAAAGGGAAAGGAGAAAATTGCATCACAACAAAAATGTGATGCTCCTTCAATTGAAAGTATTGAAGAAAAGACTGATATGCCATGATTGTTTTACGATACATATTGTACCAAAGATTTTGGGCATTCTTCATGGGAACAAATCTACAAATTCTTTGAATATGAAGGATCCAATGTTACTCAAATAAAAATGACCGCTGATGATTCCACCCCATTTTCAAATACAACCTTTATTAATGTGGTGAATTCTTTTCTACACAGAATTACAATCATACTGAGACTTCTTCCCTATACTGATATCGTTTGGTGGGTCAAGGATAATCTAAGTATTGTTGATAGGTAGATTATTAGAAATAAGCACACAGTCATCGGTTCTTTCGCTGGTGCTGATTTTCATAGAATATATCATTTTCCTGAACCAAAATGCAAATATGACAAGTAATACATTGAGGCATTTCTTAAAGAGAATGGGCATGCATCAAAGAAAATTAAAGGATGAGAAACGACTCAAACAAACACAAAAGAGAAGAGAATGGTAAGTATGTTGTAGATTATCTCGTTGATGCTTATTCTTAAATTATTTCTATGATATATAGGCTCCATCCACTCCCTAATGTACAAACATTCCTTGATCAATGGGTACCCCTAATAGATGGAGATTCAGAATGGTTTATATTTGACTGGGCCACTATACTTTCAGAAAATTTAACTACCCATATCTTAGCCTTTAAAAGTAAAATCAATTTTTTTGAGAATATAATCCCTCATTTCTATATGAGTGCATATATCGAAGATGCTTTATGTTTTTCTATTGACTTTTCATCTATGGGATGGAAGTGGACTCTACAAGACCCAACTCCCATTCATATTTGTCATGATATTTTATGGGACTCCAAATATCATCAACATTTCTATAAAATATGTCACGAGGTGATATTACCAACCTATCATGTTATCTTTGATAAAAAGGCACCTTAGATGTCTCCAGAAGTTGAATCAAATCTTATCCAAGTAGGGAATTGGTTTGGTGAAGAATCATTCACCTATATTAGGGTATATGGAAGTTTAGCAAATCTTCATGTTTTAATATTTTTCATTCCACATAAACTTCTAATTAGGGAGATAACCTATCAAATTGCGGGTAATGGTATTTCCAAAGTCTTGAACGAATCCAACAAAAATATGTAGCCTTCTTTCCCATCTCAATTATGTGTATTTTTGTTAGATAATTATAAGCATGCACAAATTGAAATAAATTCTATACAAGAACTTGGTTTTCATACTATACCTAGTAGGAAGATGATCCCCATCAAGTGGTTAAAAATATCACAACTGCGTCAAGTATTAGACAATTTTCTCATGAGCCCAATAAATTTGATGATTTCTTTGAAAAGGCTTCTTCTTATTCATTGGTGGCACAGAGAAAAGAGCAGAAATTGACCCGTGAAGTAACAAATCAGTTTATGCAATATAGGGCCTCTAGGCTAGCGAAACAACCTATGGATTCATTTTAGGTTCTTTAAGAGAAGATTGTAAATGATGATGTTAGAATTATTGGTTAAGCACAGTCGGTTTATCTTTCTCAAAAAAAACTTAGCAGATGCCTCTTCTTCTTCTCAGGCAGAAGGATTTGTGCTTGATGCTAGGTTAGAATAAATTTGGGAAGAGTACAATCAAACTCTAAATTCCAAGGTTGATGAGTCTCAAACTATTAATATTCCTCTACAAATGAAGGTTTGGGACCCTCTAAATAATCCTAAATAGACTCAGATTACAATGGAGCTTCTTGAGAAGCCTTCAGATGTTAAAAACAGAGAAATTATACCAAGATTTCCTTCTTATGAAGTTGTTTTAAGGATGGATGATATTCTTCCACTAGACACTTTCTATAATCCTCAGCACAAAGTTGGAGTAAAGAGGGATATAAAAAAGAGAAATCCTGACTCGTCCCAAGCATTAGTTCCTAGTAATTCATCTTTTGAAGTTTTATGGAAAGGCTCCTCGACAACCCCTATAGAGGATTGGGTAGGCTTACTCAATGTATAGGTGTTTATTCCTCAGCCACTATTGACAAAGTCATAGAGGTTCAGCAATTGTTTAAGGGGAAAGTAGAAAAAATTTCACTGATAGAACATAGTATTGAAGCAGAAAAGCAAAAGTTAACAGAGAACCAGCAGGCACAGGCGACAGAGCTTTAGCACATATTTGATACGCTCAGTGTCCAATATGATGTTGATACACAGATTCAAGGGTTGCAGAGAATGATTGAACATCTGAGTGTTAATCAAAATTGATCGAATTTGGGAAAAAGGCTAAAGAGTTAAACACTCTTCTTTCCCAGCAGTAGATAATCTTTTGCCAATAATTGGCAATTATTGATGATCAGCGAAGGACAATTGGCTCCTTGGTAGATCAACTATCAAATGTTAAAATTTACTTTGAAGATATAAAAGAGAATTTTTTTGGTTTCCTAACCTAGGAAGAAAGTACAAAACGAATATTAGCAAATCTTCCTAAAATTGAAGAGGCCCATAAAGAGATTGTTTTCAAAGAGTGGGATATTTTCATTAAGCATGAAGAAGCATCAGTTCAATAATCAGGTGTAAGAAATTTTAAGCAATATCATTGAGGTAGTCAGTGATAATTTTCTCCAAGCTAATATCATCCTGAGTTTTCCTCAAGGAACTTTACTGTATATCAAATTGATGACTAAGACGTGGCAAGAATATTCTAAGAAAAGGGTTGAGTTTATTGATGAACTAACCAAGAGTAACTTAGAGAGTCACTATGAGTTCTTGGTCAAACCACACAGTTAGTAGCTAATGCTCTGATAATTCTTGAACACCACCACACAATTGTTGCTAGCATTTAGAGATGTGATCTTCATGAACCAAACATAGATTTAGCCAAAGTTTCCACTTGAACTAAGAAATTTGATCGATATATATGAGTTGCAACAATGCATTAGATGAAAGTCTTCCTCCCAAGCATAGGAAATTTGTTGTAACTCATTTCAAATATGTTCCTTGTAGTTAATTCAGTTTAAGAAAACTTGTATTTGTTATTTATTTTTCTATTTTTATCTTCTGCTAAAAACTATAAATTCCCTCTCTCAAATAGAGGCAAGGTTCTAAATTTTTGTGAGAGAAAGCTTAAGTTGGACTAATGTAACTAATATTTTTCTTAATATCAAGTTGAACCATTATCTTTCTATGATGAGAAGATCCACGATATATCAGGTACTATTATCCTTTATTCACTTATTTTCTTAGAGGATAATGGAATTCTATTTTTTTCATCATATATGTGTTAAAGCAATATTTAATTATCACTATTGATGTGTCGAATTGAAATTACAAATTATATGTGAACAACAAGAGCTCAGTATATTTGGTGATTTAACCAACTAATTGAATTGAATCAATTATATTTCTTTGTGTTAACTTCATAATTACATGTTGATTTGTATTGTTATGATAATTGTGAAATCTTTGTAATCACATATACCATTAGCTTACTCAGGATAAATAGTAGCATATTAATCTTTATTCCAGTTTCTAGTCATATTAGAGCATCATATCTATTTCTCCATTTCATATTACTTTATAACAGGGGAAACTAGTCCCATAATTCTAGTCGGATCCATCATCCCAAATTGAAAAAGATTTTTCTGAAGGTCCCAACTCGGTGGTTTTCTGTAATGTTGATGCAGTCATTTAGGGCCATCAATAGGATCCTAATACTGAAAGCAATTAGTTTGAAAAGATTGAAATTCTTGTAAATATAAGAAATTAATTAATGGATTATTCCTATCAGGATAATTTTGTAATAAATAAATAACCCAATCCAGTTCAAGAACTTTGTCAAGGTTGTTAGTGCCTGATATAACAATCAACAAAAACTGAAGTGCATAAACTACTTGACAATTATTCAAAAATTAAGATAGTGAATCATAAATATCCCTGGGTTTGATGCAATCAAAAATTTAAACTAACAATGATCATTGGATAGACTAGTTGGAAACTAATGAATAAGATGAAAACTATTAGAATGTCGATAATATCTGTCAATTAGCGCATGAAATCCTTTATCATCCTAAGATAAGGATGTGTTGATTTGCAAAGTTTTACAAATGTTATGTACATTTCTGTGAGATATGCATTCCAAACTTGATTTGAATACAAGGGATTTGCAGGAAAAATTAAATTTATATTTAGGATGAACAATATTAACTTGAAAATAATGAAAATATTTCAAGAGTGAGCTTAGCTCCAATGAAGAAATTCTTAGAAAATAATTATGCAATTACCAAATTCAAAGATCTCATCAAGGTGACAAGATCTTGACATAAATATCAGAAGAAGATAAAATACCTCAATTTCATGACACGACTCTAAGCTTTCAAATCTTAGTTGAATAAATTTTGAAAGCATGGTCAGGTCATCATTTGTGTGAATGCAACTATCATCAATTGTTTCAACAAAATCATTATGAATCATATGGTAGTTGTTGGAATCAACAATTTCATCAAATATTTCATAATAATCAAGCATATTACATAGTAAATTATCAATAACTAAATTACTTTCTTCTTCATCACAAATAACCTCACCACCTAGTGTCACTTTGAATTCTTGCTCATCAGATGGTGAATCCGAAGAGCATAACACATTTTCCCCACTAATTGTTTCATTATATGCATCAAGGGTTAAAAGAGGGTGAGAATGAGAAATCCCAATAAGGAATTCATCTATGATCATATCATGTTCTAGATCAAAATCATTCATAATCAAGTATATTTGATACATCAAGATAGATGAATGTATTTGGGCACTCATCACCATGTATATCAATGAGGACATTGTTATCATGGTGATTGTTGCCTAGGTCTTCATTTTTATCAAGGGCTCGCATTTCATTTGAATGATTGTTGGCTTAAGGGGGCCTAGCCCAAGTTCAGAGTTGTTCATGCCAACCAACAAAACCTTGACTATTGGCCCTTTCTACCACAATCTATGAAGCACAGGTTGTAGTCTCACCTGAAGCAGTATTGGGGGATGCTAGAACCAAGTTTCTACATCAAGGGACATGGATAAGTGGTTTTTAAGTTTGGGCAGCTCATATCTACCTTCACACAAATCAATATCCTTCTAGGGCTCACTATTGTAACTAGGACAAAATGGCTTATAGACCTTCATGAAGGTCTACGATCAGTCTTTGTGGATGTTAAACAGACAATTTATCCACTTCTACGCATATCTATCCAGTCTATCAAAAAATAGATAAAAAATAACCCTTACCTTCGCAAACATAGATAATTAATGAAGGAATTCATAAATAACACAGAGTTAATAGTTTCGCACAACATTCATACATTATTTCATGAAAACATATCATTAAGTGACAGAATATAATAGAAATAGAATCAATAGAAATGCTCAAATTGCATAGTAGTTCTTCAAACTCAGTCTTTATTGATCTTGAAATGTTCAAATTACAGACTCTTCTACCTTGTGCACTTAGCTACAGGGGTCTGCGCACATATTTGGGGATTTACCAAGGCCTCCTTCACACTCAACTGCAAGAGTCTTCCCCTTCTCGCCTAAGTACAGGAAATAGATCCTTCCTCCCTTAGGACTTGCCCAAAACAATATATATCTTTAATTAGCTTCCCTTTTCTTTCTAATTTATCTCTAAGACTCATTATGACTCAACAATTTATAGCTTTATTCCATACAATACCATGCTTCGTGGACCATGGGAGAATCTTAAAACCGACCCAAAATAAGGGGCTAAACCTCGTTGACTCCTATATACCTACACGCTCTGCATCCACATTTCGCAGAGGCTTTAAATATTTTTAGAAAATCGTATACAAAATTTGGGTTAACTAACCCCAAAGCTGGCCCTAGGGACCCCATCCCAATAGGCCCCCAACACAAAGATTGTGACTCACGCTTGAGTCACTCATCTAGAGCTTCGATCTTGCTGTGCAGTCCACTGAGCTCAACCTATATTACTGCAACATTGACAGTGCTCTACGTCAGAGCCTCCTCCACTTCTTCCACTAATTTTTCTGTGGTCGAGCCCTCCTCTACTAGGCGCACAGTCCTCTGAGTTTGTTGTAGCATGATCATATTTATCTGAAGTGACAAAGTAATATGAAAATTCTTTCGTCTACAATTCTCTTACCTGTTCTTGTAGTTTCTTTCCTTCATGTAACTTTGCAAGGAATTGCGTTGATTCCAAAGTGCATGTAGTCACTTGGACCTCATCATAATTTTGGTGTGTTTCCCTGAAAATGGTGTCCAATTATTGCAAATTCAGGTCCTCCTATAGATTTCTCCATGATTTCATTGTTGCATCGAACATCATTGCACAGTTTATGACTGCAGAATCCAATGTGTTCATATTTTCCTGGATTGTTGCTCAACATTGCTCTTGAACCTTCAGTGGAGTCGTTGGTTGCAACTTCAATTTCAGGTAGATATCTTCATCTAGAAATCAAAGGTAACCCTACCAACTTCCTCCTTTGAAGGACGCACTACAACAGTCAATTTCCTTACTTTTGTTGAAGCTTTGGCATCCTCTACGATGTTCAATTATGGCATTGTTTTGTAGGCCTACTTGATCGTTGTCTCCAGGCTTTCTCTTCATTGTTGCATGTCCTCCTTGGCCTTCAGTGCCTCCACTTTCTCCACGAACATCTGTTCGTTGTTTACCTTGAACTCATTAATGATTGTGAGTGTATGCTGCTCTTAGATCCGTAGCTCATCTAAAACCCCTTGATGCAATGCATGGAGGGTTGGTAGTGACAACGTGGCCAAATTCACTCCCATGTTCTTCACAGAACTAAGAACAACACAATCCTCAATTTATTCTACTTGAACAGACCCTTCTGGAAATGGGATGACTCTTTGATCTAGAGTCCATTCTGGCTTTGCCATTGTTCCACTTCCCTGTGTCAGGCTCGCTTGCCCATCACCCACCTAAATCCTGCTAGCCTATATTTGTAGCTTGTGAAGATCCTTTTGGACACTCCTCGACATCTGCATATATTGTTTCTCAAATTGTTGTAACATTTCAGTTGGCGTGTCTATAATCTTGTCATCGATCTCACTGAGATTGCCTTCTATCAACACCACTTGGTCGATATGTGTCTTCTTATTAGGCTTATGCTTCTTCCTTTTTATGCCCATCTACTCCTGCCCGCGCCTTCTCAAGGTGAAAGGAGTGTGCTAATCCTCACCACTACCTCCTTCGTGCGCTGGTAGCTCATGCTCACGTGTGTGTTGTGAGGCTGACTTTTTTCCTTCTTCTGTATCCTGTCATTATTTTTCAACTTGTTCCTCTTCAGCATGCTCTTTCTCAGTGCGTTCCTTCTCCGCAGCTACCTTAGTAGCAACTTCCATCTTATTTTGCTCAGCTAGAGTGTGCACGACCTTTTGAGCTACTTCCTTTTGCTTCTACGCAACAGAACTCTCCCCACATTTTCTAGTTCCTACATAAAGCCCAGTGGGTTTGTGCCACGGTACTGGCCAATACCCCACGATTTCCTGCATGTCTGTCTTCGATACCAAATAGGGAAACTTCTACCATGAGAGCTTTTGATCCATTCATGCTCTAATGAAAAAATTGTGGAAATTGGCCTTGAATTTTGCGTAGGTCGTCAATTATGTGAACAAGGTTGGGGACAACCTTGGCCTCTGACTAATAACCATATGAAGGTCCATCTACATGAGAATTGAAATTTTTTTTGACTCCTTGATCCTTGTTAGATCCTTTGTTGACCACAATGAAGTGAACCTCGTGCCTCAGGTAAATATTCCTTCTGTGGGGGAAACTGACTGTCCTCAGGAAATCTCCAAGCTACCAGTACAATAGATAATAAAAGCCAAGCGTAATGAAATGAATTGCTTTCCTCTTAGGCTTTTTAGTAGTTCGTGAGGAACTCCTTGCATAGATACTTCGCCCAATTTTATTGGACACCCTTCATGCACTATTCTGCTAGTGATGCTATCAGCACTAGAACTTCGTTAACACGACAGATCCTCATAACTTTTCCTGCAAGAATTTGGGCGGTGAATAGCACTGCGTAGTTCTGAATAGAGAGGATAGAATATCCACATGACTTTTTAACAAGCCGATATGCTACCTTCATCTTATTTTCTAATTCCTTTTCCCCACTTTTCCCTCCAAACTCCTTGGTGGGGTTTTCCTATTTATAGTGCAGCTTCTTGATCTGGTGAATTAACATGTCTATGATCAGGATGGGCTCCCCAAGACTTAGATGCCTATCATGTATCAGGACAAGGAGCTGGTGCACACACCCCATATTGATAGTTGATCTATGAAAATGTGGTACGCAAATCATGTTTAACAACCTAGCCTACTCAACACCTCTAACCCACTTCATGGGCTCTAATTATGTAACCCTAGTCTCCTCATAGTATATTTTGGTCATATACGTGTTGGTCGCCAAATGTGGGAACCTGTTACAGATCCATTTGGGCACATCAACCCCAACTTACAGATCGATACTATTAGGACCCATCAACCCCTAATGTAGTTGTTACATGTTGTAAAGAAGTTAAACATCAAAATGTGTCACTTCCCAAGAAGTTACATCACTGAAAACATCCAAAAACTGCCTCTAAAAGGATCAGTGTAGGTAGGCCTTCATTAGGGTGCACTACAATGCAAACCATACACTATCAAGGTGTTACGGAGTGCACTTGGTCCCTCTTTGGCCTACGCTGGGTGAATTTGAGCAAATTTACATGGGGGTTTGAAATATTCCTTATCCATTGGATGCCTCTGTTATAGCTCCAAATCTCACTCTTATTTTTTGTGATGCTGCACTCATGGCCTAGGGCAACTCCTCCTTCCAGACCTAGTCCAAAATTTAAAAAACAATGTTTTATCCCTTATACGTGACATTTCCCTGAGTTAAATGCATGTATACGTGGGTAGGCATATACCCAACCTGCGTATATGTATTAAAACACTTTAAAATATATAAAACTCCTTAATTTCGGGTGGAGATCACGGGTTTTAACTGCTGATCACCTGTTAGTGCCCGTGGCCCAACTATTCCCAAACAACTCCTAACTAAAAAACTACGTTGGGAGAGGTATAAAATGACCTCAAAGGGAAGGCCTAAAGGAGGAGAGAAAAGAGAGAAAGGTTATTATACTGAGATTTTTCCCCTGACCAAGTCTAAACACCCTTGTGCCTTCTGCACTTCCCCCATTTGTACAGGAAACCCTTGTTTCCTTGTGTGTTGATGTTCATCCACTACTTATGACATCATGGAGTGAGTCATGGAAAGAGTTTGCTAAAGGCTTGAGGCTGGACGGATCCAGAAGGAAGATTTGCTTGGAGCCTATGAAAGGTTACTCAGGTGAAATTATTCCTTTTATACATTTTATTTGTCTATAATAAAAGAAACATGTCTTGGTTCCTGATATAAATCCTCTTTATGTTTATGATATTCATGTTGGAATTCATATGTGAATGGTTGTTTAAAGTTCATAACTAACTACCTTTCTTTATAACATGAAGATGATTTCTTTATAAGCTTTTTTCCATATACTGTTGTGTTCTTTGGAATTGGTTGTTTTGCAGTACAAAGGAGTGAAAGGGACTTGAGGAAGGTTTTGGACCCTAAAGGACCTTCTCAAATGTAGGACCTAAGGTATGCCGCTCTTACTATAGAATTTGCTTATAAAAGCATAATGGATGTGTGAATGTGTGTTTCCCTGTTTAGACAACTTTCAATATACAACATAATGGCTGTGTGAATGTGTGTTTCCCTGTTTAGACAACTTTCAATATACTAGGGTTTCAACCCAAAAGCCCTAGGGGAACATTTCCCTCAACAAAATTGGAAACTCCACTGGGGACAACACTCTTGTTGTTCCTAGTTTGGGTGTTTTTCAAGCCAATCAGGGCTCACTTGCCTGTTTGCTTGCTGTTGTTGTGTGGTCTGTTCTTGAATTCTAAGTTTTGCCAGTTTCTTCATTTTGTTTTTTATTTTTCTTGAAATCTTTTATATACGTTGTTTTGCTTAGTTACAGAAGCGTATATACGCAAGTTTGCTTAAGTTAACTCGTAGATACGCAACTTTCCTTAGGATCAGTCACGTATACACGCAATCTGTACATAAGTACAGTTGCATATATCTTGCAATTTTCAAGATTTGTAAATATTTTGTCTCTGAAGGCCTGTCTAGTGGTTTGATTCAGTCTGAAACAGTCATTTTCCAGTATCATTTGTTTGTTTTACAACAAGCATCTTGCTCCAAATTCTCTCTGATTGTGAGGGGTATTGGTCTTGTTTTTGTTGTTGCAAGCGTCATCGTTTTTGCTAAAGCACGCAAGATTTCTGTTGGAATCTTGGCTGCTCTGATTCATCAGGGCAGAAATATTGGTCTCAATCTTTGTGTTGAATCTTGCTTTTGGTGATTTTTTTTTTCTTGACAAAACCGCTTTTTGTGACCATCTACTTCTTTGTTTCATGAAAGTTGTTGATTGATACTTTCTTGAAATTTGTCTTTTTAATCTTTTTGGTCTTTGTTTCCAAAGCTTTCATTGCTGCTTTTGATTGTTAAGAGCATCTTTAAACATATTTATGTTTGTTGACTTTTCATCCATTGTGTGGTGTCAACTTGCAAAAGTGTTTGTTGCCTATTTTTTAAGCACAAAGTTTCAGTCCTGTTGAGAGCATTTTTGAAAAGACTCTTTTGTTGTTGCTTTGAAGAAAACTTATTGAAAAACTTTGTTTTGCTTTCTTGGACTTGGTTTTCATTTGGTTTCCTTTTAGTGAATGAAAGTGCTTTATGTTTGTCTTGAAACTTATTTTTAGTGTTTAGACGAAATGAATGGTAGCATCTCATATTCCATCTAGACATTTTAAGTGGCAAAATAAAAATTGATAAGCAAGCAACTTTAATTTCTTGTTTTTAGAGTTGTTTTGAATCTTGCATCAACATATATTTGTTGCATTAGGATAGATTTGCATATATTTAGGTATACATAGCTTTGTTAACTTTTGTGAGTGTGAAGCATGAATTAATGAAAATAAAAGAAAATTTTGTTTTATTAGAAGTTCCTTTGAACACTGTAGAAATTGCTCTTCATCGAAAAATGAAAACAAGTGCATGTGCATATGGTTAGGTTTTTATTAATTTCTTTTGCGTCAAAAACACCACTAGTTTCACTTCCATTATCCCGTTGCTTAAAGAACAACCTATCTTAAAATCAAGTGCTAACTAAAATTCACTAAATTTTTTTTTCTCTTAAGTTACATACAACAACAAGTTTTAGGATTTTAGGGCCTTGGATTAAGCGAGTGGATAGTTAACTCTCCAAGGCCATTTAAACGTCAAATGTAGGAGTCTGAATAACGAGTGAAAATTTAATAGCGTTAGGAAGACCATGAAAGCTCCGTATCTGAGAGTTGAAAAAGAGGGTCAGTGAAGATAGGGAAGAGAGATACCCCCTCTCCTACTTGTCCGAACTTACCTCACGACTGTTCCACCTGGCTTCTGCAACGATTTGGTATCCATAGTTGCTACTCCTAGGGATCTACACAGGTGGCTGCAGAGGGGAATCCCATGGCACTTGAGGTCGACGTTTCATCACTCTCGATAGTACTACTGGAGGGCACCCTTGCGAAGCTTGGGGGCTTGCACCAGCGCAGGCTATTGTTAGGAGGTCAGCGTAACTTCCTCTATTACCTTCGCTGATAGGACTGGGCCCTCATCATCCCAGACTATCTTCGAAAGGCCTCTTAATTCACTTTCTCGTATTTTGGTGTCCAGTCCTAATCACCCAAACCGGAAATACTTGGAAGTTGTTTGACTGGCTGTTATCTTTAGGGACTTTATAGTGTGTGCTCTGTGCTCTTAGTTGGCCTAGCTTTCAATTTTTTGAGTCTTTAGTTAGATCTTAACAAGAAATTCAAAGGGGCTAACTGATCACCTAGATGGTCTTGAAGACTTCATGGTCTTTCACCACCAAGTTTAGAGCCTTCTCCTAGAAGGCGAAGAGGTAATACCACTTGTGGGTTTCGACCCACGACAGTTGATGTATCGAGGATTGATCCTCCTCTCGGGGGCATTAGTATTCAAGCAAGGCCTGGCACTTCCGCGGAACAAGAGAGGAACACTCCAGTTCTTTCTCGAGTTCGCTTACAAGCAGAGAATAACATAGAGGTAGAAGAACTCTCAGAGTCGTTAGCGGCTCCGAATTCTCCCCTACCATTTAGTCATCCAGACGTATTACAATATGTTGGGTCTTTGATGCATAGACTGTCAAGTCCAGGTTATGCTACGCACTTACCATCGATGACCACTACTACAAGCATGGCTGCTACTACAAGTGCTACAAGTGCTTCCATCTCCTCTGCTTCTTTGTTTGGATCTTTTTCTATCACATCTTTAGTTGGGTCTACCTCCATTCCGTCCATGAGTGGAAATTCCCAAACCAATGCTTTTGGTTCTGGATTCTTCCCATTTGGCGCCCATTCACAAGGTATTCCTTCAGGTCCGTTTGGTGTCGCCACATCCATGATGAGTGGATCGGCTTCATTCCAAGGTTTTCCTTTCGGAAGTGGTATCATACCACATTCCAACTTGATGATAGGATCCATGCCTTTTTCTTCTATAGGACAAAGCAGAAATCCTTTCCAAGGTTGGACTAACCCTGAGGTTAGTGGCGCGGGAACTGGGAATCCTTTTTTCGGCCAACAAGGGAATAGGCCATACACCACAGTTAGTTCATTTCAAAGCATTCCTCCCTTAGCTTCGGCTTGGAATCTGTATCAGGGGTTATCAACTCCTTATAATCCTTTAGGAGGAAACTTTACTGGTTATGGTGGATATGCGGCTAGAGTTGGTCAAACTCTGAATTTTGCTGGATCACAAGGCTTGCCTTTTGGTTCAGCTGGTTCTACAAGTTACTTCGGGCAACTTGGTGCCTTCTAAAATCCAGGTCAATCTTTTCAAAACTTTGGGAGTTCCGCCCAGTCTGGGTTGAATCCCCAAGGTCCTCCTAGGATTCTGTTTCTGGCAACATTGAACTTGCCAAATCTCACTAAGTTAACAAATGATCTAATCAAGTACAATCCAGCCTGGCCTCTGGTCCCAACCAAACTCCCTTCAGACATTCCAAAATTCAAAGGGAAGAGCGGTGAGGACCCAGGCAACCATGTAACCACATTCCATTTGTGGTGCTCATCTAACTCCCTTATCGATGACTCGATCAGGTTGAGACTTTTTCAACGCACCTTGACTGGTAATGTGGCCAGATGGTATATAGAATTGCCAGGGGGCAGCTTTACATCTTTCAATGACTTAGCTAATATTTTCTTAAATCATTTTCAGTTGCCTGTCTGTTATGATGCTGGAATTGAACTATTGGCCACATTTCGTCAGGATAAGGCAACTCACATTTCTGACCATATTCAAGAATGGAGATGGAGAAAGAGGCTCATTAAAGCCAAAATCACTTCGGAGTATCGTCGCGAATGGTTTTTGAAATCATTACAACCTGAGATCTCCAAGGATGTCTCCATGTCTGGAGTCTATTCTAAGGAGCAAGCCATTTTTAGGGCCCAGCAATTAGAATTGATCTACTCTCAGTCTGGGATCCTACAAAAATACTTGCCAGATGCTCCTGGGTCTAAGGTTGACATAGCTAAGTCGAAGCCAGGTCCCCACGTGGATGGTATTGCTGGGTCGGTAGGCACGAATACATTTAACTTGTTGAACCAATTGCAGCAGTTGTCTTTACAAACTACTTCTAACAACCAAGTCACATTGTCTAACCCTCCGGCTTCCCAATCCTCTTCGATTAATGTCGTCCAAACTGATAACCCCAAAGGAATCAAAATTCCAATGGGAAAAAGAAAGTACAAGGTAAGAAAAAGAACCAGGATGGGAAGCCTGACACAAATAAATCTGGCAATAATGTTGGTGGTGGTAGAAATGAGTCTAAAAAGAAAGTCAAGTTTCCATGCAACTTGTTCAGTGGAGACCATTTAACTCATCTTTGCCCCAAGATTGAAGATCCTCAGTTCTTGTTAGGGCAGCAAGGGACTTCTAGTTCTCAAGCTGTGTTAACCAACACTTTTCCCCAAGGGCAACAACTTCTTGCTCGCGCGAGTTCAAACCGTGGAATCTCTGCAGGGGGCAACCAGGAAGGGAAAAAATCATCGAATGTTTTCATGATGGGTTCTAATGTCCATGTGGCTACTCGGTCACGTGATTATGGTGAAACCTCTAGAAGTTTCTCAAAGATACCCACTCCTTTGAGTTCACATTTAAATGAGGAAAGGAGTTAGGAAACATAAACCCCTTATCCCTTCTTCCATGGAACTGATTTCTAAATGTAGGATGGCATTCATTATCACCATTGATGACACAAATTCCTTCATTCACCTATAAAAAGACCACTCATCTAAATGATCAGGGGACTGGAAATTATTGAATTGTAGGGAGATTTTGTTGATATGAGATTTGTGTTGATTGCAAGTATTGTAATTATGTCAAAGTGTCTTGCTTGTTGTGAGGAGAGGATGGGATTGAACTGGAGGAGTGATGTTGAATCAGGCAAATTGTGTTGTAACTATTTCTTTCACTAATAAAGTGTTCAAATCTTTTTCCATATGCTCGTATTGTCTTTTGATGCTTTCATATGCTTATCATGTACTTGATTGCATGATATTCTTAATCAATAGATCATTATCATATGCTGTGATGGTTCTTGTTTCTATCTATGTGTAGGTACTTCTCAAGCGGCTTAAGTACGAGAAGCAGCAACAAAATTAGTCAAGGGGGATAAGGAATAGGCTGAAGCTACAAGTAGGTTCTATGTTCTCTTATTTTATCTATTGTTTATAGAAAAGGTAGAGAATGATTTGTACTGTTGTTTCTAGATTAAGCTACTAGTCTAGAGGGATTAGGCATTTATCCACGAACACTAAAACTTCTCAAATCAAATTGACGACTCCACTAGGGATTGATTATCCATATTAGTAGCTTATCAGCCTCTTAAGACATTTCTACATAGTGTAGTTGTGGTTGTTGATTGAATTTCAGTATTCTTTCATTGAAAATTGAGTCGAAACTGTGTCAAAATTGCCTTCAGAATGGCTTACTATCACCAATGCAGTCTAATGAAGGACACAGTGCACTGCAATGCACTTCTCGCATAGATCTAGTGTGATTCAACACATTGTCTCTAATTGTTGCCTTCACTGATCCCTTGAGGGTCAGTTTCCCATCTAGGAACTGAATGTTTTTGCCAATTTTCTCTTATTTGAATGAGTTGTTGAATGTCAATGATGTTTTGTCTTTGAAAATAGTTTTTCATCTCCTTAATTTGGCCCTACTTAGACTAAGATTGATAATTTTTTCTTATGTATTTACTTTATCATTTTTAATCTATAGTCAAAAGTTAGTTTTAATCGATTGATCTTTAGCAAAAGAAAGTGTCATAAAATTATCTTTTCCTTCGAAAGTTGAATTGTCGTCAAATATTCATTCATGAAAGATCGATTGGTTGATATGTGCATATGATTAGTCTTTTCGTTGAAAGTGTCATAATTCCTCATTTCTTTGAAAATGAAAGTGTCATAGAGTCTTCCTTTCATTGAAAAGAAATTGTCGCAAAATCGTCATTTTTATGAAAAGAGTTTGTTGATCGTTTGTGCATTAGTTTTCCTTTTCAAATCATTCACATTAAGGGAAATTGAAAAGAAATACATGCATATTGCATTGAAAAGAGTTTGTGTGTGCTAAAAGGAATAGTATAGGGAATTTGCATTTAGATTGTGCTCTTTTCTCTTTGATGAAAAGAAATTTGATTTCTCTGTCCCTAAGTAGCTATGATTTTCATTGCTAAAACTAAATGGAAGGAATGCTTATCATGATAGTTCCATTCCTAAGAATTTCATAATACATCACATGGTGAACATGAAAGACAAATTCCTAAGCAAGATCAACTTAAAATAAACATTAACTTACCTAATGGAGCATTGTCATTAATGAAAACATTTAGTGGTTCTAGGCTAGAGACGTGTTCCGGCGTCATTAAACCAAGCAAATCTCACTAACTTGTCGGCAATACATCCCGAGTGTGATACTTCATTCCATGTACGTGATTATATTGTAGCTCTTCAAGGTACCTTCGAGTATATAGGGCAGTGTTACAGTGCATAAAGTATATTGAAATTCTCTCACTATTGGGTTTTGCATTAGACAATGCTTATACGGACTTGGCCTCAATGTACCTTCAGGTATGTATGGGAGGACAACACTAGGTTTCTATCCATCCTTAAATAACTGAGTCGGCTACCTTGCAAATGTGATACACCAAATGCAGCATTCAGGGAGATTGCCTGCCCGTACTTCTTGGTTTTCCAGGAGGTATTCTACAATTCACAGTTGCGTGGTAAACATTTTGCCTAGTTACCCCTTTTTGTTTATTTCTTTTTCATAATTAAATTAATCAGCAATCATGGCGGAACATCAACCCAAACCCCGTCGTTCACAGAGAACAACGAGCCAACCATCTTTTCCTCCTGAAGCGACACCAATTCGGACACAACGGTCTCATTTAACTAAGTCTAGTACATCAAGAACTCCTAGTTCTTCATCTAAGTTACCTGAAACATTTATTTTGGTAGCTATAGAGACTCTAGTTACTCTGACTATTTCTGGTACATCCGTTCCTAAAGAAGAATTTTCACAATTACCTGAGGACATTAGCATTGATCCTAGTGAAACAGTAACTGAGGTTGTCCAACAAAAAGTTGATACTCAACTTGAAATTGTTCAATAAGAAAGTGCTTTTGAAATCGAATCAGTTCAACTAGAAATTAATCCAGAATCTATCCCAATTCAAATAGAAGTTACATCTGAACCTGAAGTTGTTCAGGAACCTTCCTTTGAAACTATTCATTTACTTGAACATCTGGACTTCGAATTTCAGCATTCAAAATTTGTTACTACTTAGACATCAGTAACTATTGAAACTACACTTTCATCAACACTATAAATATTTTATAGACCTGACGATCAAGTTTTTCCACCAGAATTGATTGCCGTAGAGGAGGAATTAGTGGAATATTCCACACCTAGAACCCCATTTCACTTTGGAACTAGGCATTATCTTTACCCTACTAGTCCTAATTACTTTGCTTCATCTAATCCTGCTTCCTTTCAAGTACCCGTCGAATCTTTAGGACAACTTTTGGGCCAGTTAACTATCGCTAAACAACAGTTAACATCCTAGACTGTATCATTTGATGTAATTGCAGTAGAATATTCTGTTGTAACTACTTCAATGTTTTCTACCACACTTAAGTCACACCTTTATCGTGAATCATCCATCCCGATTTATTACCAATCATTGTCAGGAACCCACTCAGTGGTTAATTCTCCACCATGGTCATCACCCATGTCCTCAACCAAAATTTTACCTGGTTCTTCTCTGATTGGAACTCAATAGTTTGATCATACACATTAGTATTAGGCTGGGCAATCTAGTCAACAAAGACCCTTGTATCCATTAAATACTGGATTGCCACAATATGGATAGCAATATGCTTATTCATCATATCCTCCTTATTCTGAAGGATAACCATATGGTAATTTCCCACAATATTCAAGTCAACCTAGAATTAAAGTTTTTTAATGAAAACTAGCAATGCCAACTCAACTAATGCTTGTGTATCCAGCACTACCAATGGAAACTATGTCAACTATTCCTACTGCACCTGTTGTTACTACTATGCCATAGTCACAGGCTCAAATTGTTGTATCTCAACGAGTACAAATTGGTCCTTCTCCCTTGAAACCAAAAGTTTCGATTCAAGAGGTTCAAGTTTCTCATGTTTCTATACAACAACCACTTGTTTCTGGAGCTCAGCAACAACCTTAGGTTAGTATCCCTTTATTTGGACTAACCAAGGCTTACATTGGTATAGTTGATTAAAAACCTAGTCAACCTTTCATTGCTGGGCAACAACAGTTGGTTCAACAGCCATGGCAACTACAATTCCAAGAACCCCAATTCCAACATTTCCAACCTCAGTTGGACTTGGTTCACAAGGTCAACCTGGTTTTGGTTAACATCAAGATTACCAAGGTCCTGGGCAACAAGGCTTTGTAGGTTATGGACAACCACAAATTCTGTCTGGTTATCAACAACCACCTTACACTGGTTTTGTTCAACAACCATACTAAGGTTACTAAATGCAGATGCCCTATGTTGGTCTGCAAAGACCTATTACATAGGAAATTCCATCATATCCTGGGTATGCTCAACCTGACTTAAATCGACAGTTTCCATTCATATCAACTTTAGAATTACAATATTTAAACCAGCTAACCAATGATCCAATCTCATATGCACCTTGGTGGTCAGTAATTCCGCATAGGTTACCATCTGATATTCTGAAGTTTAATGGAAATCCTAGAGAAGAGAAGACCCATCGAATCATGTTATGACCTTTCATTTTTGGTGTTCATCCAACACTTTGAATGATGGTTTGATCAGACTTCGTCTTTTCCAAAGAACACTCATTGGTTCAGTTGCTAAATGGTATATTGAATTACTAAGAGCTTATTTTGGTAACTTCACCACTTTAGCCACTACCTTTTTGACCCACTTCCAGTTACCTATCAAATATGAGACTGGAATGGAGCTCTTGACCAACTTTAAATAGACTACTGCTATCCATATATCATATCATATTCATGAGTGGCGTCGTCATCGTCGAATGGTTAAGACATATGTTCTCGATCAACTTTTAGCTTAGTGGTTCGTAAAGTCCTTTTTGTCATGAATCACTGAGGATGTGGAAAAAGGTGGAGTTCTCACAGAAGAGAAATTTATTGCTCATGCCCAATACATGGATTTGATTTACACACAATCTTCCATGCTCTATGAGAAAATAATCAATGCACCTATACCAGCTTTCACTGTTCCACCACCTCCACAATCAAGTAAGGACTCTCATGATGATGACGGTGTGATCGGTTCTTCAAGCAAACAGACAACAAGAAGACCATTTGGTCAAACTCTTGTTGTTTCCAATCAAACTACAAATGCATCAGAAAACACTCTTGCCTCTGAGTTTAATTTCGTGTCATTTGACAAAGGCAAAAATGCAAAGCAATGAGGTAAGAAAAAGGAGAAGAATAACAAAAAGAAACAAGAAATTTCCTCACTAGAGAAATCATCTGATTCCCCTACCGCGGCCAGGAAACCTTGTTATCCATGTATAATATGTAATGACGAGCATTATACAAGAGATTTTCCACATCGCTCTGAGGTCTCTAAAATTTTATAGACTTCAACCACATCAGTAGTGTTGAGAGATTCGTTTCCAACCCTGGAGACACATTTGGTTGCAACTGACCATGATTACACATAAAAAATACTCATGTTATCCATCACAAATCCATAAAATGATGTTTTGGTGTCAACAAGAAACAAAGATTATGGAAATCTATCATTATCGAATAATCAGGCCACTGATCAACCTAGTACTTCGACATCGACTTCATCTGAATTTGTTCCACCATTTGTACCTAAATTGACAATAAAGCCACCAAAGGTAGTTGTGCACAAATCAACATTCAACCCTTGTGCTCGAGTGACTCAAAACTATAATATAGTGGAATATATGGCTCAATCACCTGCCACTATGTCGACACTCAAGGTGTTGCAAAACTGTCCCTCCCAAAAACAAGCTTTGTTGTCAGCAATAGGTGGAATAGATCCTATGGGTTCAAATCTTGTGGTTTTTAACCATGTGATATATTCACCACAGTTACCAGTGCAATTAGCTTTCCTAATCCAAGTAAAAGTTCTCACTAAGAATGTCCACCGAACTATTATTGGTGAGGGGGCATCTACATGCATTATGTCCATGAGATGATGGAAAACACTTGGTTCACCACCATTGTCATGATCACCAACTACATTAAAAGACTTTGATGGAAGAAAATATACTCCATATGGACTTTTGAGTAACCTACAAATCAAACTAGGGGGCAAGACAATTACCGTTGGAGTTGAGGTAGATGAAGGACTCCTCGATTATAACATTTTACTAGGAAAGTCTTGGGTATATGCCATGGTTGTTGTCGTTTCCACTTATTTTCGTACAATTTCATTTCCTTTCAAGGGTGGAATCACAGTCATTGATTGGCTAGCCTTCTTTGCCAATAGTTCACAGGCTACGGGAAGCATTCTATTGATACACGAAAACCCACTGTCACTTCAAAGTGTTGGAGTAGGTCTCCTTAAAGATCCTTCCATAATGGACACTTTCACCCTCCCATCACCATCTGGTTTGGCGGAAGTGGCAAGAGTAGAGACTTGCAACATGATTTCTTCTACATCATCTGATTTTATGAGAATTTCATAGTGAGGTGTTGCCATTAAGCCCCATTGAATCATCATAGCAATCAATCTTTCAAGCTTATGTGACAAACCCTAATTCGCACTCAACAATTGTATGGGTAGACAGATCGTTAGAATATGGTACCTCTTCGGATCCTTTTTCATGTATACATTCTACGGCTGAAGGAATCGTCAAAACAATGATGATAAGAGAGGCACTGTGGGAGGATTATCATCATCGTTCCCACCTTCTAGATGACATTGAAGATTATTCAAATGAACTAAAACACCCATCAATCATTGGTTTCTTGTCAAATTCTATAAATATTGTAGATTCTGAGCATAATTTGTCAAACATAAAAGAAACAATTTCTATAAACATTTCAACCAAGCCTAACATTATAGAAAACATTCATGTTGACAAATCCTATTCTCCGTTGGAACTTGATAATTACTGTGCTCTATTTCATGAATTTCGAGATATTTTTGCATGGTCTTATGAGGAGATGTCGGGCATTGAGTCAAGTATTGTTGAACAAGAGATTAAAATGTACCCTGATGTCAAACCAGTACGAAAGTGGCTTTGACCTATTCATCCTAAGAAAGTCGCCACCATTAAAGCAGAGGTTGAAAAACTTTTGGGTGCTGGCTTCATTTTCCCTATACCTTTTACTAATTGAGTATCTAATATTGTTCTAGTAATGAAAAACAAGGGACAATTCGAGTGTGCATTGATTATAGGGATGTAAACCATGCATGTCCAAAGGAAAATTAACCTACACCTTTTATCCACTAGATTATTGATGAATGTGTCGGATGTGAAATCTTTTTATTCATGGATGTATTTTCTGGATACAATCAAATCAATATCCGCCCACAGGACCAATCAAAGACTACTTTTATTTGACTGTGGATCACATTTGCCTATCAAAAGTTACCTTTTGGTTTGAAGAATGCAGGGGCTATATTTCAGAGGGTGATGAATTATGCCTTCCATGACATCAAGAACATTGTTCAACCTTATCCTGATGATTTTCCTGCTCATTCACGAAAATATACTAATCACCAAGAACATTTGAGAGCAATATTCTTACGGTGTTGACAGTACAAGATACGACTCAATCCACATAAATTTTTATTTTGTGTTAGCTTTGATCAATTTCTTGGATTCGTGGTCTCAAAAGATGCAATTTTACTTGATCCCATTAAGGTTTAGGCAATCCTTGACTTGCCTCCACCTTTAAACTTGTTACAGATACAAAGACTTCAAGGGAAGGCAAACTTTCTTAGGAGATTCATTCCAAACTATGTTGAATTACTAAAGGTTTTATGTGTTTATTGAAGAAAGGGTTACCTTCCATTGGGACCAAGTTGCACAAGCTTCTTTTGATGCTCTCAAATATTCCCTGATGAGAGCATCATTAATGCATGCCACAAACTATCAAAAAGAATTTTACCTATATCTCGCCATTGCAGATACAACCATTGGTGTGGTTTTAGTTCAAGAAGAAAGTGGAACTGAACATCCTATTTATGATTTGAATTGTAATCTCAATGATATAGAAAGTAAGTATTCACATGTTGAAAATTTATCCCTGGCAATTGTTCAAGCTGTGTAGATATTTCGTCATTACATCCTCCTCCACAAAACTACCATTATATCAGATTGCAACCCTATGACATACATCTTGTCACGTCAATTGCTGGGGGGCAAGTATTCTAAATGGATAGTTATCTTGTAGGAGTTTGATTTGGAATTCATCAAGTCAAAATCAAAGAAATCTCTTGTCCTTGCCAAGTTACTTTTCGATCTTCCCTCTTCCTCCAATGATTTAACATCAGAAGCATCAATCTTGGACGAGTCTTTGTTTCCTATCTCGTCAAGTGATCCATGGTATGGAGATATACTGATCCATCTCCAGACCCAAGTTTTTCAGCCTAATACCTCTCACTCTGAATAGTGACGTACTCGATACCATGCCAAATATTATCTAATCATTGGTGATACACTTTATCATCATGGTGTCGATACGATTTTATGTAGGTGCCTTACTCATGAGGAGGCTAAAAAGGCTTGGAATGAGCGTCATTCAGGTGCTTGTGGGGGCATTTATCTGGTTACGCAACTGGACAGAAAATTCTACGTGTTGGTTACTTCTGGCCAACCATATTTAAAGATTGCATTCTTGCTGTTAGATCCACATATTTGACCATAAAACTAGATTACCACCTGTACCACTCCATCCAGTCATTGTTGTTGGCCCATTCACACAATTGGGCATTGACTTTATGACATTTAACCCCACCTCGGCTGGGGGGCATGGGTATATTATAGACGCCCTTGACTATTTTACTAAATGGGCCGAGGCGATGCCAACATTGAACAATAGTGGCAAAATAGCTGCTTTGTTTTTCTTCAACCATGTGGTTGCCAGGTTTGGTGTACCACAAACCATAGTTACAGATCATGGGTCACATTTTCACAATCACATGACGGTTGAATTAACTACCAAATTAGGACTATCACATGATAGTTCTAATCCATACTACCGGCAAGCTAATGGACAAGTTGAGGCTATCAACAAAGTTCTTAAGCACATGTTGCAAAGAATGATTGGAGTTCATAAAATGAATTGGCATCTAATCCTGTACTCGGCTTTGTGGGCATATCGAACCTCGGTGAAAAATGCTACCAGATTTACACCCTTCAAGTTGGTGTATGGTTTGGAAGAAGTCTTGCCCATCCAATGTGAAATCTCATCTCTCAAACTCGTGATTGACTTGCTACCTAACACTTCTGAAGAAGAAGCATGTTTCTTAGAGTGAATCCATTTGGATGAAACCCATCATTATGCTACAATGGCTAATGAGGCGCATAAAAAATGCATCAAGGTGCAATATGATAAAAATGTCAAGCCTTGTGTCTTCTTAGAAGGTGACCTAGTTTTTCTTTATGATCAGGAGTCTGATAAACTTGGAATAGGAAAATTTGAACCGCTATGGATGGGCCCTTATATTGTTAAGCGTGTGCTGATGAAAGGTGCCTACGAGTTAATAGACTATGATGGGATTCCATTGTTGCAACCCTGAAGTGAGTTGTACCTTAAACGTTACTATGCTTAGTTAAGTGTAGTAAAACTCACTGTATATATGCTTTGATTACATGTGTGTGTGTTTCTTTTAGAGTTCTTATTTGGTTAAGTAATCCACTTCACAGTTTTTGCAAATGGTGAACTTTTCAGAACCATTTGTTGGTTATGCCGATGGAGCTAGTCCTAGTACACAGAATTTATCTTTTGCAGCATAGGCCATTTTTGCTCTAAGCGATGAGTTAGTGAGTTTTAGAGGGATATGTATTGGACGATAGAAAAACAATATCATTGAGTATAGCACATTGATTGAACTCCTTTTTGATGCCATTTCACTTGGCATACATTGAATCATGATTAGGCTAGACTCACAACTTGTTGTACTACAACTTACTGGCATCTATACCATCTGAAACCCAACAATTCATCACATGTTCCTTAGAGTTTGTATTTTGGAAAGTTATTTTAAGTTTATTAAATATCAACATATTTCCATAAATCTAAACACAATAACTGATTCTCTAGCAAATTATGTGTTAAATAGACATCTGTGACATATGTAAAGTAAATATTTTCAATTCATATCATAATTTGAATAGGATTGCATCACTTAACCGTAATAAAACTCTGAAAGTAAAATAGATAGTTGTATATAAGTTTTTAAAAATCGTTTGTGTCTAAGACAAAAATTTCTCATCTAACCCAAAAAACTCAAAAATGTATGCAGAAAATATCAAAGTAGACTAGTGCTACTCATGCTAATAGGTCACAGCCTATGGTATCATGTGTAGGAGTCTCATCCAATATCTCGGCACAACAATGATGTGGCACTTCAGTCGCATAGGTAATTCCTCGATCCAGACATCCAGAATACCTAGGGTTAAGCCCTCTATGTGATCTTGTAGCTCAGCTAATGTCTCTGCTAAATCCAAGTCTCGGAGAATTGTTGTCCCAACAACTCTCTGTACTGGCACATCTACCTCTTGTTGGTGTCCCACAAGTTGAATAGATCCAACATCTTCATAGATATAAAAAAATATTTGTTTAGTCTTCGCAATAATCAAAAAATAGAAAAAAAAGGTAGAAAAATTAAAAAAGAAAAAACACTTTGGTTAAACAATTTACCAATAGCACTCCATTGTGCTTGAACTGGTAACATCAGATCTGGATCACCATGGAAATCCATTCCTAAATATGGATATTCTATGAAGGCCATGTCCTGTTAGTCAAACCACTCAAAGAAAGCAAGGGTAAATGAGATTAATGACTCACCAACATGCCTAGCCATAAGATCTACCCACCTCTGCATCCGTGGGTCTCTAGGTCCAAGTACTCCCAGTGAGATGAGTTGTCGCTGCATAAGTGGAATTCTCTCCAAGGAAAAACAAATCAAGATGGACCCATAGCCAAAAAAATTTTTCTTTCCATTATTTACCTTGGTCAGTTGTTCTTTCATGGATAAAAGAACTATCTCACACTAGTTGAACACTTTTGGCTCTAGATTCTCTAAATGATACTACATATATGACCTATTTTCCAAGTGTAATGTCATGCTACCAGCCAATTTGGCAAGGGTAAAAAGGATTGTTCTCATTGGTAAATCACTAACATCACTGATGTTAATCTTTCCATCTATGTTAGGTTGAGCTCCTTCCCATTAGAACTGTCATATATAATCTCTCACTGATTCACCTCCTCTGGTATATCCTGATAGTGAGATGGGGACACCCCACCTCGATAGTCCAGTCAGAAAATAAATGTCATCGATGGTAAAAGGGATCACTTTTCCCCTAATGTGAAATACCTAATCGGTAGGATCCCAAGAATGAACAAGGAACTGTAAAAGCTCAATCTATTGCCACATGCTAGATAGTCGAAAATACTTGAGTAACCCACAATTCCTTAGGGCATCAATTGTTCCCTGATTATTTCGGGAAATCATATCTTGTTCTTCATACTCTCATTCTCTCCATATAATCACCATTTTGATCTAATGAATGTTTGCAATGCAACCATTAGAAAAAATAGGATACATTTTTACCAAAAAACAATGGAAAATTTGGGAGAAAACAACTTCAGAATTTGGTTTTTGCACCCATCACACCCCTCCCTTAGAGGCATTGTGTTGCAATGCATACAACCTTCTAGGTGTGTGCAATGCAGCACACCTTTTGATATTGAAAGGGTGCACTGATCCAGTGTTCGAAAAATGAAACTTTATGGGACTAAAAACCCCAATTTTTTTTCTTAAAACTAAAAATAAATGGAATAAAATGTAAGAGAATAGGGATAGCTCCTACCTAGTTTAGACAGCACGAAAAAAAATCCATTGAATCCTCTGCAATCAGCTAGTGAACTTTGAGGTAGAAAACTGCTCCAAAGCACCAAAGTCAAAGGGTAAAAGTGAAATGGTAAAAATGAATGATAAAACTTGTTTTTATGTTTATTTCTTGCACATTAATCGAGTAAACATTAGTTTCTATTCATTTTATCCATGGAACAGGTACTTTTAATCCACTTTGATAGAGTTTTTGAGTAGGTTTAAGAGTTGAAAGGTAGAATTTGACGTGCTCAAGTGTAAATTGAACATCTTTGATCACAAAGAAAACTTTTGCCTCTTTTTCGAGCTTTGTTAAAAGTGAAAAAGGAACCCCCTTGGAGTCCTCCTTAAACTCTTTTCAGACTCTCTAAATATGAAAATATTATCGAGCGCTTGACTATTCCAACTCATTAAAGGATTGGAAATTATATCTCTCTTGTATTATTTTACGCCTTCTCAGACTTGAGAGATTATTTTAAGAAAAAGAACTTATGGAGTTTCCTTTTCGTCCCTTTTCAAACTCTCTAAACATGAAAAGGACCGAGTTATCTTTGTCATTAAACTCTTTTAAAACATCAAATAGCGACAAACTTGTCCATCAAGACAAGGTCTAGTTTCACCTTCTCTTGACTCATTAAAGTAGCAAATAGTGATGGATTCACCTAAAGGGTGAAATTATACAACAAGAATATGTTATCCTCCTCAAGCTTGATAAAAAATAAAGAGGTACTGGTCAGCAATGACTGGGGAAAATGGAAAAAGCAGAGAAAACTTTATGATAGCAAGTCACTCTTGAACATGACACTTTCACCTCATCACTGTGACTATGTGGGTTGGGTCATTCAACTTGATGGTTATTACACCGTTGGTCTATCATACCAATTCATCTTAGTTTCGTTGAGATGTTCAAGGGAAGTCATTCAGTTCAAACTTCATCCTTTGGAATACTGTAAACCTTCATTTTCATGACCACTATTCCTGAACCTTGTGTTGTCAATCAATTTTTCATCTCCAAAATAATTTACCTCATTTCATGTCGTAGATGTGGGATACATCAAGGCCCTCCTACGATGAGTCACTTCTTGTTGACATGAACACATCATCCAAGAAGTTGACTTAGAAAAACCCCTTCAGTACCTTGAAGCTTGCATACATCAATGACAGATTTCTTGCTTCTAGCGATAGGTTGACATCACTAATCTTGGACTGAAATACTTTGTATGGTGCTCAACATCAAATCATTTATTCACAGCATGTGAAATTTACTGTAGTACATTGAGGTTCATTATCATTATCAGTGATTCCTCTCATGTTTGCACGGCTCACATCATTGGCTGGTAATCAGACTATGTCTTTCCATGTTCAACTTCAGAACATTTATTCACATGCTTAGAATTGTACTTGAGTAGAAGATTGAACGAGATAGAAGACCCCGGATCTAGTTTCATCCATCCGAGCTGCGATATTTTGAGGAGTACTATTTCAAATGTACAATGGCCTTACATGCATGGTCAACCATTCATGGGTCTATATCTATAGACAACTATATTTGTACATGTAAAGAAAGTTTGTAAGCTAAGCATGGGTATGCCTTCCCTCAGCTAATTCATGAGAAAAATCAAATTATCATGATATATGTATTGTAATTGATGCAGGTCACCTTCTGTTTCGAAACCTCTTCTCCTTGTGATAAAGCATTTCACTTGACATATATATTTGCAACTTCATGCTTTAGGGGGCAACTGTTACAGATGCATTTGGGCACATCAACCCCAACCTACAGATCAATACTATTAGGGCCCATCAACCCCTAATGCAATTTTTACATGCCCTAAAGAAGTTAAACATCAAAATGCCTCACTTCCCAAGAAGTTCCATCACTAAAAACATCTAGAAACTACCTCTAAAAAGATCAGTGCAGGTAGGACTTCATTAGGGTGTGTTGCAATGCAAACCATACACTGTCAAGGTGCTATGCAGCGCACTTGGTCCCTGTTTGGCCTGCACTGGGTGAATTTCAGCCAATTTCCATGAGGTTTTGAAAGATTCTTTATCCATTGGATGCCTCTAGAAGTTTCTCAAAACTACCCACTCCTTTGAGTTCGCATTTGGATGAGGAAAGGAGTTAAGGAACATCAATCCCCTTATCCTTCCATGGAACTGATTTCTAAATATAGGATGACATTCATTATCACCATTGATGACATAACTTCCTTCATTCACCAATAAAAGAACCACTCATCTAAGTGATCATTGCACTGGAAATTATTGAGTTGTAGGGAGATGTTGTCGATATGAGATTTGTGTTGATTGTAAGTATTGTAATGATGTCAAAGTGTCTTGCTTGTTGTGAGGAGAGGATGGGATTGAACTGGAGGAGTGATGCTAAATCAGGAAAACTGGGTTGTAACTCTTCCTTCCGCTAATAAAGTGTTAAAAGCTTTTTTCATATGCTTGTATTGTCTTTTGATGCTTTCATATGCTTATCATGTACTTGATTCCATGTTATGTTTAATCAATAGATCATTATCATATGCTTTGATGGGTTCTTATTTCTATCTATGTGCAGGTACTTCTCAGGAAACTTAAGTATAGGAAGGAGCAACATAATCGGTCAAGGGAGATAAGGAACAAGCTGAAGCTACAAGTAGGTTCTCTGTTCTCTTATTTTATCTATTGTTTATAGAAAAGGTAGAGAATGCTTTGTACTGTTGTTTCTAGATTAATCTACTAGTCTAGAGGGATTAGGCGTTTATCCAAGAAGACTAAAACTTCCCAAAACAGAACCTTTCATGGTCTGTAAGGTCCCAATCCTCTATTTTCACCACTAGAATGCATGCTAATGTAGTACCTTAAAATTCCACCTATATAGGCAACATGGGTGTTGAAACTATAAAATTCTTGGAATCAAGGTCTTTGGTAATCATGTTCTTTTCCTTCCATGTAGCGATATACTCAGGGAGCTGTGAGATAGGCTCGACATCTTTGGCATCAAATTCCTCTATGCTTTGGTATTCCTCCTCCAAATCAAACAATTTCTCTAGTTGTTTGTATTATTTCTCCTTTTTTCACACTTCTAGATTCTTCCATGGTCATTGTCGCACCCCCATTTGTTTCTTCTATTTTTATTTTGTGGCTGATTTCTTCTCTTTTGTAGCAGATTGCTTCTCTTTTGTGGAATATTGGTGTGACTTCATCGACCTCAGTGTGGTAGGCATAGGGGTTGATGGTTCCATACTTGAACTTTCATCGCACGACACGTCACGCACAGTGGCTTCAAAACTTACCGCTTCGACGAGGTTTGTAGCAATCATTCATTCAATGAATATCTCTAGGGCTGATGCAAAGTAGTTTACAAAAGGGGGGCGTGTTACAAAATCTTCGTAGAACTCACGATCCATAAGATTCAAAAAGAAAAGTGCATAGACAACTCTTAGAATGCAAAGTGTTCTTCATTTGTCCAACATGCATAATTTAAAGGAAGTTTTGAATTCATATTCAACCGTTCCCCCCAAATTGTGATAATAAATGGATCCTTGGTGGTAGATCTCCAAATAATTTTTCCATAAATAGCACATAATCGCTCCTCTTTACTGATATTTGTACATCACCTCATTAATAGTAACCTCAATGACTACTTTCAGACCCCTCTGCACGACACCATCCTCTATGGCATAGCTCATGTAGCGCAATGTTTCCTATTGCACCCATGTCATCCATCGCGCTGCCTTTCTACCACGCTCTTCACCTAGTCTGGCTATGTATTTTATAGTCGTGAAATCCCTTGCAACTACTTGGATTACTAAGACTATCCTGTTGTCATATAGTCATTGCGCAGGGGCAGGATCCCATGTGTACAACTTCAACCTACTTCCGTTCACTTTTCTAGGCAATGTTTCCCCATTCAACTTCATGAGCTGAACTGCACCACCATCAATCATCTGCTTAGTAATGTATGGCCCCAACCAGTGCATTCAGAACTTTCCTGGAACCTTCCTGAACTTATTGTCATACAATAGCACTAAATCATCCACCTTGAATGTGTGTAACTTAATATGTCGATCGTGTCCTACCTTTTCATGTTCCTTTTTCACTTGCTAGTGAAATCATACAAGGAAGTGGTCTTCTTCCAACTTCATGATCTGCATGAGACATTCCTCCAAGGTCTCATGGCCTACCATTTATGTCAATGCTGCAATTTGTAAACTTGGTAGTATATACTCCATTGGAATTACTACTTCAATTCCATAGACCAGTCTAAATGGTGTTTGTCCTGTCAACTTGTTGCAGGTCATCCTATAAGCTCATAACACAACAAGTATGCTCATGTCCTAGTCAGTCCTCTGTGCATGGCATACCCTCATCAATGCATGCTCCAAAATCTTGTTAAAAGCTTCCACCATTCCATTCACCCGTGGGTGATAGGGCATACTCTTCTGATGGTACACCTGAAATTCTTTTAGCATCATGCTCATTGTTTCATTCAAAAAATGCATACCCCTATCACTCATTAAAATCTTATGACAACCGGACCTCATTAAGACATATTCAAATAGAAACTTTCTAGCAATGGCTACTATACAATCCTTTACTGGTTGCACTTTCACCCATCTGGTTAAATACTTTATTGCAACAATAATATACCACGTGCCTATCTTCTTTCCTGGTGGTTTTATTGGACCTATAAAGTCAATGGCCCATTTATCAAATACCTGCAATGAAACTTGAAGATGTAAGGGAAATTTGTCCCTTCACAAAGGCTTCCCCTTCCTTTGGCAAGCATTGCACACCTTACAGTACGCCTTAGAATTCTTGTGTAATGTTGGCAACCATAACCCAATGCACAAATTCTTCAGTGCAGTCACTTTACCTACATATTGACCTCTTGCCACTCCTCCATGGGCTTCATCTAGGATACTAGCGCATTCAAACTCCAAAACATACCTTTGTAATATCTCATCTAATCCCATCTTATTTAAATGACCCAAAATCACTGAAAAGTCCACTGTGCAAAATACTAACTCCTTTTGCTTAGTGGAATAACCTTCCAGTGTGGTTACTGTCATTAAGAATTGAATAATATGAGAAAAATGATCATCCATGATGCACACCACAAAGAGATGCATGTCCAACTATCCTTCCTCCAAACTACTTGGTTCTTCACCTATTTCAATTCTGGATAGATAGTTTGGGCCCGATGTAGTGTTGTTTTAATCAACCTTAATTGACTCAGAATGCAACATTAATTGTCAACCCAGTGTAGGTCTTGTTGTTTCAATGGAGTTTGCACTGCCTCTGCTGATACACTCCAGCCAAGAAGAAGAAAATGCTAAAAAACTTTAAAAGACGTCGTTGATCTAAATTGTTGAATCAAAACATGTGTGTAGATACAAAAAACATTGTACATAATTAAATTAGAACTCACACCTATTGAAGTAAAGGCGAGCCACACAAGAACTAACATCTATTCCAACTAGTTACTATAACTCTATTTATTAATTCTATGTAACGACATAATATAAATATAAAGAATAGTGAATGCAATCCACGATTTGTATAGAAATAGTGAGAAACCATAAATCAAGGAGATAAGCTGAAATGTACATTGCCTAATCATTGCAATCCCTACCAAAGAGGAGGGCCCTTCCTCCTCAACAAGGCGTAGGAAGAACACAAAGAGTGATTAATGAATTAGTTGGAAAGTAATAATAGCATCACCATGCCAATTGGTATTAAATAAGTTCAGAATTATAGAAACAGAGTAATGGTACTCTTTTATATGTCATCTGCTAATACATAAAAAGTCGAGTATTTTATAATTATTACAACCCAAAAATTAGAAAGAAGATCAGTCATGTCTCGATTCTCATGCTGATAAAAGATAAATAAGTTACAACTTATTACTAAATAAATATACATTGGTAGAAATTTCTTAAGTCTTGTTGCTTCACAATCCTACTGCCGACAACTATTATGTGGAATAGTATCCACATTTCCAACTTCGGTGCAACAACATTGAGAAAATGGTGGTTCAGGATGATGCGGCATAACTGACAACAACATTGTTGATTTGACGACGGATCTACGTGAGGTGTAACAACATCCGATGTGTAACAAAAACCTGTAACAACATCCAATGTGTAGCAGCAATATGTAACATCAACACCATGTAATAACACCTATTATATATCAACGATCTGTAACAGAACTCAGGGTGTAACAACAAAACATTCTACCATTCCCTGCAGTTAATCCCTACTGCCTATCTACTTCATAGCTTCATTCACATGAACCTACACCTGAGAAGGATGAAATTCCCAAAATATTCCTTTAATGCTCTCCTAGTTAGCCATGAAAAGGAATAAAGACTCGTATTATTCGGTAAAATACATCAAAGTAACATGACAATAAAATGGATTAAAAAGATAAGAAAATAGAGAGTTTGGCCATATAAGGGCACATGCTTAGAGGACAGAAAGGTCAAAAAAGGGGAAAGAATGTGCAGAACATAGGTAAAAAACCACACCCAACATCTCCCCCCAACTGAAGCAACTCCATGTCCCCATGCAGACTCTCAGTTTCTCCTACTATGCCCCTAATGAAAATCTGTGAAATTGTAGGCACCAGCAATATAATCACCCAAAGCCTTGAATCCTTGATCTGTCATTAACTCACGTGGCCAATATTCCACTTCATAATCACATAACCAATAATCAGGCTAATACTCCTCCAATGGAAACCAGATCAAAGGGAATTTGAACCTGAGTCCAATCCAAAATGCTCCCAGTGTTATCACAATTTGATCATATTCCAGAACTCTTGTAACATCAACCAAAAAGTTCTTGTATTCAAAGGGGTGTCCTTCCTGCAATTCTGCACTACAGGCCTGAGTACGCTTCAGACATCAAACTAGCACTTCGCTCCTCATGTTTGCAAACAAGTTGAGGCAGATCCTTAGGATTCTCCTTCTGTAAATGGCCGATTGATCTCTAATTTTCGGATTGCTCAGGAACTGTCTGAACTCTCAATGGAGTTTGTAAACCATTCCTAGTTTGGATCTGATTGACAATGCTGTCTTTTCCTCATTGTTCTCTATTGTTTTCTTGGCCAGTTTCCACCCGATTTCATTCCTCATAAATGAGAGGAACGCCCACAACTGCAAGTCTCCCTTGAAAGAAAAGACACTTGCCACCATCGTCGTGCTCACATGTTTGCACATCATATTGTGCAACAACAACTTGCACAATAAATTCTGATCATCAAAATCACACGAACGAAAAATTTCGAAAATCGTGTGGGTTAAAGAACCCATATAGGACCTATTCTCATAAACTTCCCTTAGCTGGAATAAGTAGTAACATTCCCACAGGAACACAGGGTATGATGGGGATGGTCACCTGCATGCTAATAGGTTCAGAGCAAGGTCATGGAGTTTGCTCTTATCAAATGTTAGATCGGAGACCTCCCGATGCAGCTGATGCAGTTGTTCATCCTTTTTCTTCATAATTTATTTATGCCTCAATGACTCCTCTTCTCTTTCCCATTCTTCTATTAACCATTATTCTCTCAGGGAATCCATCATTCTCTTATGCATCTTGAGTGGAATCACTTCCTCTTGTAGAGAGAGTGTCAGCTGCTTCCATTTTTGCAGCTTTTCCAATAACAAAAAATTCTCAGAATTTCATCCTCCAATAAGAACTGAAATTCCCCACATGCATCATAAATTAAAGGTGTAGCAACCTCCTGAGGGTGAAACTGTCCCACCTAGGTTGCTGGTTCTTGTGTAACAAGAGCTTCATGACTGGGTTTTATCACAGTTTCTTTATTTTCCTGGTCAACTTCCATCTTTACTACTCATTCTTGTGTGGCAACAGTAATATCCAAATGCTTTTGTTCATCGTTTTCCTTCATACCAACTTTGGCCTCTACTGTTGGTTCTTGTGTAATAGTAGCAATGACCATCAACTCATGGATATTATATTTCTCTTCCTCCTCTTGGTTGATTTCCTCCTCCACTATTGTTCCTGGTGAAACAATAGTGTCAGCAAAAGGTTCCTATGTATGCATTGCTTGATCACTCTCTATAGATTGTGTTGTCTCAGTTGTTGGTTCTTGTGTATCAGCAATGTCCTCAACAGGTTCTAGTGTAACAACTTTCCAGTTTTTAATTTGAATCCCCCTTGAGGTAGTGTTTGTTGCACAGACTTTGAATCTGGCTTCCACCAACTTCTCATCAAAGGCTACATACAGAGTGCCCAGTATTTCTCCCCTTCTGGTCCTGTCCATGACCTCTGCCAAAGTATTTTACCCTAGGGCTCTTGGCTCTACCTTTCGTACTACTAGTTGTTCCCTCAATTCTTTAATTTATTTTTCTAAAATTTCAATTTTCAACATCAAAGACTTGGTTTCACTCTTACTAGGTGGAGGAGGTTTTTCTGGCTAAGATTGCATTTTTTCTTCTGCTCGATTGCTTCTTTCTCCTTTCTCGACACGGATGGGGACTCCGGGCACCCGTAACCCTTATTCTCTACTTCGGCCTTCTGACACCAATCGGTTTATCAAACGACTTCTTGCTGACCCTCACTATCAAGGGCTGTGGTTGCTCCTTTTTCACTTTTGGAGTTTCCCTAGCCATGTATGTTTGCCTTCTGTGAGTGGTCCTGGGCCTTTCCTACATGAACTCTTCCCAATTCTTGCCATGTTGTCTCAAGGCATCTAGAACAATGAGTTTAATAAGTACATGGTTTGTAACACATGTTTCTCGATGTGAAACCATTTTCACAACCATGGCCATGTGCCTAATATTTCCCATCAAGAAATAAGGAAGGTTGATCAGCTGTTGATGGCGAGGATGGTTCAACAATGGGAAATGGTAATTAAACACAATTTTTGCCCTTCCCTTACAAGTGATGTACCTAATGAGGAATAGAGCAACATCTGCCCATGGCTGGGGGAGTGACAAACCATCAATTCCCCTGCCTTTCTTAACCAATGACTTGGTTTCCTAAAGAAAATCCCCTTTCATTGAGGGGTCATTAACCTTCCTAGTAAACCATCTCTTCCCTTCTACTGGCAATCTTCTTACTCTGTTGATAAATTCTTCCGTGACCTCCAATTTCAATCCTTTATCTTCCATCTGGCTTCCTTCCAGGTTCTTTGTGAATTCAATCGCCACACCATTTTCTGGTCCTTCCAATCTCTGGAAGAAGTCAAACCAGTGTGTATCTTTGAAAACCTAGCATGTTTTAGGGCAATCCTCCAAGGCTTCTATAGACCCTGGCTTGTGCTGTATTGCTTCTCCTCCCATTGCCTATGCAATTCAATGCTATTTCACCTACTTATCCTTCCCTTCGGCACACACTCTAGCTGTTTTAGCTTGTACTTCTATCTTCCTCCTCTTCAAACACTAAATGGGGATTAAATGCTTCCAGCAAGGGTAAGTGGTAGGGTGGTAGGGTGGCACAGGTGACGATTTTGGATTAAGATTTGGCACGCATGGTTCATACTGCTCAAATTTATTTTTCCTTAATGGTGAGCCATGGGGAGGTCTCGTCAATGGTGCCCTTACCCTTTTTGGTATGATTCGGCATTAAGTAATGATAACTACCGGGTCACATGCCTTAATTGCTAAATTTTTTAAGTAATTACAAATCATGTGATGGTCATGTTGCGATGTGTGATTCGTTCCCCACCCCCCACCCCTAAGCTTAATTATGATAGCCATCTCGGTCGTCATAGTCATGTTAAGTTGCCCATAATTATAAATTAAAATGAATTCAATATTACCTTTTTTATGATGTACCTAGGTGACGTGGGACAAAGTAATGGGTGTGCGTCATTGAATCATCATTGGGTAGCAAGACACGCCAACTTAAATCTGATGACGAGGCTCACTGTAATATTTTTATTGTTTATTACAATAGAATATCTCATTTTATTCTTGAAAAGTCAATGGCTATTACAGGTGTAACATCCAAGACGACTGATATATATTAATTTAAATTCTTCAAAAATATAAAGAACAAAAGATCTTGTAACAACACTTATCGCATGATATACTTTGGAATAACAAATTTTGTTATAGAGGGTGTAACAACCACCACCAAGTGGCTTTCAACTACTACAAAAGTATGTGTCTGTGCCTGAGAAAGATTTTCACAGCCAGATTATTGTTATTATTGTTATTATTATTATTATTATTATTTTATGATGTAAGAACCGCCACCAGGTGGTTTTCAGTTGTTACACTTATTGGAAAAATTGAAGTTTTTGCAGCACAGGGGGGCTTTCCCCTCTTCCTGTAATCTTTAGATTCGAATTTGTGACAATGTTGGCAAATGAATCCTTCAAGGTAAGTTTGTGTTAAAACCAAATATGGTATCTGTTTGCAAGCAATGGCATCCTTGCGCTGTCAATGGTTACCAAATTTACAGTCCCATTGTCAAAGACTGCATCTACCTCATAAGGACCTAGCCATCTGGTGCAAATATTACCCTTGAAGTCTTTAAGACTTGATTCGTATACGAGAGCCTAATCTCCTTTCTGGAACTACCACTTCTTTATAAATTTGTTGTGCCACTTAGCTCTCTGCTGCTAGATAATCTCTTTTTGTTGGATAACAACCAATCGTTTCTCCTCCAATTCACTGAGTTTGTTCAATCTCTACCTTTGTGCTGTAGCCAAATCCAAATTGACCTGCAATGTTTTCGTTAGTGTTTTGATTTCAAATTCAATGGGGAATAAAGGGTTCTTGCCATACACAAGTTCATATGGTGAGAATCCAGTGGTGTTCCTCCATATAGTCCTATATGCCCATAACACTTCTAGAAGTTTGTTAGCCCAATTTCTTCGATGATTGGCCACAGTCTTAGTAAGGATTCCCTCAATGACTTTACCAGTGCTTTCTACCTAGCCATTCACCTGTGGATGGTAAGGTGTTGTGATTATGTGACGGATTTTATATTTTTTGACCAACTCCCGGATCTTATGAGATGTGAACTGTTGTCCTCCCTCTGTGACTATCTCTCTGGGTATGCCAAACTGGATGAAAATGTATTCAAACAAAATGTCTAAGATAGCCTGCTCCGTGGCTCTGGTTAGTGCCTTCGCCTCGACCCATTTCGTGACATAGTCAGTGAAAACCAAGATGTAGGATCTCTATCTAAATGAAGGATTTATTGGTCCTACAAAATTTAGAGCCCAATTCTCACAAGGTTCTATGACGATCTAGGGCTGTAATGGCATCTCATCTAATTGCAGTGGTTGGCCCATCCTTTGAAAACTATCACATCCCTTCACAAACTTCTTACAATCCTGAAATATTGTCGACCATTATTACCATGTTGAAAGGACTTTGTATCCCATCTGTTTGTCTGCAAATTCTCCTCTGCAAGGTTCCTCATGGCAGGCTTTGAGGATATCAAAGACCTCGTCCTCTCTAACACAATGTCTGATTTGGAAATCAACTCCAGTGTGATAGAGATTCCCAAAAAAATTAAACTTTGAAACTGGAACTGATACTGTTACCCGTTTCGTAGAGATAGCAAAAAAATGACTTGATTTTGAAAAGGGGTGATGCAGAACACACATGTTTTTTTTAGAGCATAGTTTTTGGCACTTTAATTTTTTATGTACATTGCATTTTGGAATGGTAGTGGCTTTCATGTTGATTTAAAAAAGTGAGTATTCTGCATCACACCTTTTTTTTAAAACACCTATTTTTTTATTTTAAATTTTCTAGTGTATGAAATGTAAATAATTATTTTCTAGATTTGGTAGTTTTTGAAGTGGTCATTTTCTTCACATTCTCTTGTTTTGTTTTTAATTTCAATTTTTTTGTAGTGAGGTTCTTATTGTTTTGTGTTTTTAAATTAGAAAGTCGATATTTTGAATTTTAGATAATCTACATATTTATACGTCCTTAATTAATTTTTCAATCCACATGAAATAATTGTTTCTAAAAAACAATATGTTTTAATAATGGACATAAAAATAACCATTTTTAATACAAATATAACAAAAAAACTACACGTTTTGATAATTTTTTGCTAGAATTGATATGTCAAAATCACAATTCTTATACGAAAATTTTAACTAAAAATGGTTAAATAATAGTTTTTTTTTTTTTTTTTTTGAATTTCATGTCAAAAAAAATAATAATCACTTTTTTTTTTCAAAAAATAATGATTGACTTAAAAAATGATGCGAAAATCACATATTACAAATATTGAACGCATAACAACCTTAGTTGATTGATTATTCTTCTCATAAAATGTCAAAGTCAAAACATTGCAAAGCTTGATTTCCAAGCATAACTTAAATTTAATCAACAATGTCACGTAATTGAAACTCTTTCCTCTAGAGTTTCATCATTGTCTTCTTCCACAATATTTTCTGCTTCCTTTTGCTTGTTTTCCTCTTTTAATAGATCTTTGATGTCTGCAAATCTCTCAATGTATGTCTTTCCAAACATTCCATGTAATGGTGGTTGGGGTTCCTTTGCCTTTCTTGCCACATGTGATTCACTAAAGTCCCCTTTATTCAACCCAATTTCTTTCATTGCATCTGGAAGAAATTGAAGAGCATTAATTCTTTACTGAATGAAATTGCACTATAATGGATCTTTCTCAATTGCAATGCAATTTCTTCCTTTTTGAAGGCAACATGCTAGTGTTGTACCTAATTATCAAGCACAAAGAAATAATGAAGTAAATTAGTACAATGACATATTAATTAAAAAAAGAACATATTGAAATTCAATTCCATATAATAAAACTTACTTGAGCCAGAAAATAAATCCAAAACCCAATCTCCTTCATTTGAACATATGTTTATAAGATAGTTAATCAATAATTGTGATTTTTGATCAATGTTAACTATCTCTTCTTTTGTTTCTTTGTCTTCATATGTTAGTTTTCTCACAACAGCATCATAAGTCAATATTTGGCTATGACTCTTTCCGTCCACCTGATTAAAAATCATAGACATATGGCTATCATCTTTTGCCCAACTATCAATATGAATGAACTCACACTCATTTATAAATTGTTGATCTTCATTGTTAAGAAGATTTGACTTTTCCCTGTAACATGAAATAGTAAAACTTCAATTAACTTGTACATAAATGGATTTTTCAACATTAATCAAATATACATTTTAAACGTCTTACCATGTAAGTTGCATCCTTGAATTTGTTTTCCCCTTGAAGCTTGACAATATCATTGCCAATTGTGTGTCTGAATGAAATGTCACAAATCTCCATAATGGTGATGATGTCACTTCTACAAATCCCACAACCACTTTATTAAAAGCTTGATAAGTATAAGAGTCACTATCATAGTAAAGGTTTGGAATATTGAAACCATGGGGAATATTTGCAATAACTAGGGCATAATCCATTTCTTATATGAGTTTAGCAATGTCTTCACAGTCACCTTGTATTACTTGATATTGAATAGTGTCTAGCCCATTCCAAATGAAATGATTAAGAGTTGGATCAAGTTCAACATTCTTAATACATTTCTTCCCCGGTCTTTCGATCTTTATTTTTTCAATAAAAGTCTTGAAACTGTCTAGTGCTCCATTATCTTCCTTCCTCATATTTTATAAAATAAACAAATATATGTGTAAGTTTTAAATTAAAAATAGTACATAGATGAATAAAGTTGATTGTATAAATCAAGATACCTTTTTAAATGCAAGATAAAAATCTTTTAATGTGGATGTAGAACTTGAATTTGCATAGTTGTGTACAACATCATCCCAACTATCTTCATTCAACAATCTAACCATTTGTTCTTGAATTTTCATGTAAACTTTGTGACTGCATAGATAAAGTAAGAAAAAGTTAATATAATGATATGTATAACAAATACTACCAAGAACAACATGTTTTATTTAAAAGATAACTATAATCTAGAAATAAATAAAAATAATTCAACAAACTTACTTTTGAAATTCGTTACACATTTCCTCCAATGATAATTCCCCTGACCTCACACGAGATAATATTGTTTTGACAATTTTTGCATCTTTGACTCCTTGCATCATCCTCCAAGGCGTGATAGTCATATCGTCTGGAATTTTATTTAGTTCAAGAGTTGATTTACTGTTGCTACATATCAATGGCTTAGAGTTTTTGACCCTCGGTTTTTAATGCCAATGACTTCCCACATGCTAAAAATCTCATCAATCAACTTCCAAACATCTCCAGTTCTAAATGCCAATTGGAAAATGTTATCAACACCACTGAATAAATCACTATTTTGTTGTCTTGTCCACCTTTTGAATTGGTTTTGTCTTCAATTTGATAGCCTATTTCGATACAACATTCCTTTCGGAAATCTGTAGTAACATTTATCCTATCCCCACCACTTTTTTCTTGAAATTCACTATGAATAAATCTAACCCTTTGGATGAAAGTCATAGACATCCTATATTCATTATCAGAATTATGAGCCCATGCCACTAACTTTTCTTCTGTTTCATTTAAACCAGCATAAATGAAACATTTCATTATTTCAAAACGTGGGTTGTTAGGATATTCCTCCATCAATTGTCTTTGAGCTTCTACAGAATGGTCCCCCCCAAGCACATAATAATTGTATTCAAAACATTTTGACTTATCAAATTCTTCTTTGTTGGGAACTTGAAGTGGATCAACAAGAAGCACATAACTAACCACATGAGCATATGGATTGTACCTCATCAATGTCTTCAACTTGTGAACATGCATATGATGTGGCTTTCTAACTTGATATTGACATTGTCCTTCACTTGCCTTATAGGCTTGTCTAACATTAAAATAAAATGTATGACCACCATCAATTAAGTTTCTCTTTGTCAAATTCTATCGAATGCCATTTTGTTTTTGTTTTGATAATGCCATCATCTAAATCAGCTCCTGGTGTAATGATTTCTCTACTTTCTTTTGAAGTTTCACTAGGTTCTTGGCTACTGGTAATGACTACTTCAAAATCTTCAACTTTACTTTTCTTCGTCATAATATTCTCAACAGATTTATTCTTGGGCATTGTTACTTTTGGTATTTTACAACTTTTCTCAGTTCCAATGTCATCTTCAGTAATGGCAACATATGCTTCACTATTAGTTTCAACTTCATCGTCCTCAAAAGTAACTTGTTTACCCTTGCTAGATTTATTTACCAGAGGCCCTTTTTTCTGATTCTTTGGATGTAGTTTTGTAGCATCATCAATTACTACATTTTCTTGTTTTCCATATCTTCTTCTGACACTGAGTAAAAATTGCTGACAACATTCATGATATCATGCTCTATGAAATGAATGCCTCCCAACCTAATTGAACAACTTTCAACAAAATTCTGCCAAACAAAATATCATATGTCAATAAAAACAAAGTTAAAAAAATATAGAGAGACACTTTCAAGAATGCAAAATACAAATATAAATAACAATACTTACGATGTTTTATGCCATCTCATTTATGATTTGTTTACACAACTTTGTAGATACCTCTCTCGTGTCATATAATGAATATGATAGTCGGTATTTAATCCTTTCATGTGACTTGGGAGCTTTTGTAAGTACATCAACAACTTCAGTGTTCAGTGCCAAACACATATCTATGACTCTTCCCATCACCTCAAAAATTCCATTATTGTTCGGTATATCAATATATAGATATATATTCACATTTGTGCTTTCTATTTCTCTCACATACCAGACTCTTGATGGAAATTTCACCTCTTTTGAATTCTTCCAGTCTGAAATTATATTCTTATCACTTGAGGAACTTGAAAGATTTGTAGCCATGAGCTCAGGTGGAGTTCGTTCACCAATGTTTTTTGAAGATGCACCTTTAAGAGTCTTTGGTCCAGAAAGATTCACAGAAATTTTGTTTGATGCCATTTTCCTAAAAAATAGAAACACATAAATCAGTAAATAAAAAAAAATATATTAACTTAAATTAACAACTAAAATATATCATAAATTTTTTATTTGTATAATCAGAATCGCCCATCCACCCCTAACAGGTGGGCGAGCGGGTCGATGGGCGGGCGGGAAGTCGGGTGAGGGACAATGGGTGTTAGGCCCCTATACTACTAGTGTAACTCCTTATTGTTATTAGTACAACCCGCTTATTAGATTGATGTACCCATGTAGTGCCCATATTGTCACTATTGTGCCCCATAGAAGCCCATTATTATTATTATTGTGCCCTTACATTATTATTGTTATGTCGGCTTTGATTATGAAATGACCCCTTAGACTCTTATATATAGAAAGGAGGTCTTTTCATTTGCATCAACCAAGAATTATTCATTTGTGTAATGTAAAGGAGGTTTCCCCCTCGAAGAGGCTAAATTCTAAGGCGTTGATCTCTCTTTTCTATCTTTTTGTGAGCTAGTTTCATAACATTTGGTATCAGAGCTTTGGAGTCTGGGGTTTCACTGCTCCAAATAGGTCATCATGGCATTTTTTCTATAAATTGTTTTTTGCGATGTTTCAGAAGCTAAAAAAAGCCCATTTGAGAAGAAATCGCACTGAATATCGAATCTTAATTTCAGATCTTTTCATGCTATATTTTCGGAGATATGATCTGAGGAAGTTGGTCTTTTTGCAGACTCGTAAATTACATTCCAAATAAGTGACCTGGGGAAAATCATCATAAATTTCTCTCTGAGCATCAAATTTAAATTTCATAAGAAGGTAAAGAAAGAGGACGGACTTTAGTTTCTTGCATATATTTTTCAGAGCCAAAGGTCGAAATAGGGACATGTGGCATGTCGTACAAGTTTGTTGTACTGAACTAGTCTATAATCAGGTCACTGTGGGAGATTTGGCATAACTCTTCCTTGGAGAATCCAATTTGGATCAAACTGGTGGCATTGGAAAGAAGACACAGAGGGCTACTTCAAGTTGCAATTTTAGAACTTAAAGATCTGAAACTACAGAGTTATAGTCGGTGCAAGATAGAGCTCCTAAAATCAAGAAAAAGCAAGATGACGAAGTTTGATGGAAAGGATCCGGTAAATTGGATACTTCAGATGGAGAAATATTTTGATCTACATGGTGTACCACTATTACAAAAGGTATGTATTGCATCTTCATATTTAGAACTAGATCAATTTCTATGGTATGAAGGGCTTTATTCTCTTAAACAACTTCTTACATGGTCAATTTTCATGGAGGAAATGATAGCACATTATGAGGATACAAAGAGCAGCACCACAACAATTGGAAAGAGTAAAAGGGCTTTCTTACATAGTGGAAAGTAAAATTATGGAAACAAGGAAGTCTACCCCTCACAACTATAAAGATGGAAGTGTTTTTTCTTCTAGCCTTTCACAACCTACAAGGGTTACACCACAACAATTGGAAGAAAAAAGAGAAAAACGGCTTTGTTACAATTGTGATAGCAAATGCACTAAAGGTCATAAGTGTGTTTGGAAGAAATTATTTTACATAGAGTATTGAAGAGGAGGAAGAAAGGATCAAAGAAACATTCAAAAGAAGAGGATATATGCCTAGGACCCAACCCCAGAGAAAGAAGAAATGAATCAGACCATATCTTGTAAAGCATTGGAAAGAATTACCACTCCTCAAACTCTCAAGATAGAAGGACATATCAAGAAGAAAAATGTGCAAGAAGTGAAATATCACATCGAGAAAGAAGAAATGAATCCAGCCATATCTTGTAATTCATTGGTTGAAATTACCACTCCTCAATCTATGAAGATAGAAGGACATATCCAGAAGAAAAATGTTCAAGAAGTGAACAATAACATTGAGCATCAAGAAATGATTCCAACCATATCTTGTAAAGGATTGGAATAAATTACCACTCCTCAAACTCTAAAGATAGAAGGACATATCAAGAAGAACAGGTTCAACCAGTGAAAGATCAAATCGAACATCAACAACAAGTTCTCCAACTTTTAAAGGATAATGCCACTTTTTTGCAAAATCAAACGAAAAAACAGGTAGATCAACATCATAGTGAATTTTTTTTTGATGTGGGTGATTTGGTATTTTTACCGCTACATCTCAAGCAAGCTATTTATGAGAAGGAAATGTTGGCAATACTACATGAACTTAAAAAATGGCGACCTGACCAAATGGGAAAACTCTTCAAGGTAAAAATGAATCATGATAGTCTTAAATACTTTTTAGAACAACTACTATCTTTAGAAGAACAGAAAAAATGTTTCACAAATATGTTGGGTTATGACTTTGACATCATCAATAGAAAATGGAAGCAAAATTTTGTTGTAGATGCACTCTTAAGAAAGGATGAGGATGTGGAAGAATTTTTTTGTGCTAATTCTATTATCCAACCAGATTGGATAAATAAAGCAAGGGATGAATGGAAGAAGGACGAAGAAGTATGGGCACTTATTCAAAAGTTGGAAAAGATCCCAATTCAAACAATATTGCCAGAAATTGAAGAGGAAGGAAAAATCATATTGGAACATGGAGCAGTCATAGAAACAAGAACCCAACAACTACGAAATCGATCAATTTCAGAGTATCTCATCAAGTGGAATAAATTACCCACTAAAGATTCCACATGGGAGGACAAGAATTTTATACAAAGGCATCAAGAACTACTCAAGCGTTGAGGACAACACTTTTTGAAGGAGAGGGGCATGTTAGGGCCCTATACTACTAGTGTAACCCCTTATTGGTATTAGTACAACCCACTTATTATATTGATGTACCTATGCAGTGCCCATATTGTCACTATTGTGCCCCATAGAAGCCCATTATTGTTATTATTGTGCCCTTACATTATTATTGTTATGTCAGCTCTGATTATGGTATGACCCCTTAGACTCCTATATATAGAAAGGAGGTATTTTCATTTGTATCATCAAAGAATTTTTCATTTGTGTAATGTAAAGGAGGTTGCCCCCTTGAAGAGGCTGAATTCTATGGCGTTGGTCTCTCTTTTCTATCTTTTTGTGAGTTGGTTTCATAACAGCGAGGCTGGGTGGACAGCCAG
>APFE030574008.1:6833-23213 GCA_000404065.3 Pinus taeda | reverse complement strand
TTGTATAGAGTTTTTCCTTTGTTTACAGTAATAAAACTCCTAGGTTCTTTTTCTTCTTTTGGATATAGATCTTCTAGACTCTGTACATTTCCTAGTGGTCGCCATGCCTTAGCTATTTCTAGTTTAATGCACTGCCTTTTCTCAACAGCATGCAAATCTTTACTTAAACAATTACCAATCTTACAGAGAGTTAAACACACACTGATATGATTTCGTCAGTAAACACAGAAGCTTAATTGTACTTATCTGATTTCGGCATATTAAACTATCAATTGTTGATTCAAGTTTGACTAGAAACGTTGATTTACCTCCCAACCAAGAGACTTTCTTTCAGGCCAAATCCCCCCCCGAGCTGTCACCACTTGTAGGTGATCTTCTGTGGACTAACAGTTTTACTTTTTAGCTATCTGGTCTTAACCAAACATAGCACCTGGAACTCTATCTGACCTATTAGCACAGAAAAACCTTTTCTTTCTTTTCTCTCTCTCTTCCTTATCTTAGGTACACCTTACCCTCTTTATTTCTTCCCTTGAGAATAAATATACAAGGAAGTAGTTAGGGTAATCAAAATAATAAAATATAAACTTCAATAATGATATTCAGTTTGTTTGTTGCAGTAATTAAATATTTACAATTTACTGGGGACATCACAGTGTTACTTTTAATTGGGTAAAAATGTCAAACCATATACAAGTGCATCTCCTTTTCAAAATGTTCCGCAAAGAGAAGGCAAGTTAATTGCCAAAATGAAACTACAAGAAGTAATGTCTAGGAAATTAATTATACACAATGGTGTTATTTTTAGAAACAAAAATATATATATAATATAATATATATATATATATATATATATATATATATATTATATAGATATATAACTCACATTTTTTTTTTTCACAATGCTCTCTAAATTACTTATGTCAACCCCAAATTTATAAATGGTTAAAAAAATTAAGATACAAATCCCGATCTTTTTCCACGTTCATTTTTTTTTATCTCTTTGTACTTATAAATAAAAGTTTACATGATTAATATAGATCTATTCTAGTATTTGATCTGTTGCTCATGAACCTGACTTGACCTAAAACTAAAATTGTGTATAAAAAGAATCCACACCTAGTCACTGGAAATTCAAGGCACATAGAAGACATTGAAATATTGCCAATAATTTGACCATGGATAATGAATCCATGGGTCTGTTGGAGTATAATGAATAATAATAAATTATTTGTAGTAGAATAATGTTCGGAGGCATTCCAATTGTTCAAGAAAATACAACAAAGAATTTACAAGTGCACTAATGATGGTTTCTTCTTTGCTAGAACATTCAAGTTATTAAGAGGTCTTCACTCATTATTCACACACTTAGTGAATATATTAGTTGGTAGGAGGGTTTTAGCTAAAAATTGAAAGTTTTCTTGAAGATTACATAATGACTCTTAGTCACTTGTTAGTTTGGCTACCATGCATCAATTTTCTATCTTAACATTGAAATATTCCTTGAAGTCAACATGATGACCCTTAGTCACTTGTTAGTTATGCTATCGTGCATCAACTTTCTATCTTCAATTAGTAGATGTCAATGTTGGACATGGAGGTAGCATTAGCAAGTTGATTATATAGTGTGGTCACACATATAACACATAAACCTTTTCTTTATATTTAGGTATTATTGTCATGCATTTTTAAACCACCTTTGGCTTGTGGTGGTTATTGAAATGATGTAAATGGAATACCCTTATAATGGGTAGGGTCCATCGTCTTCTTCTTTTATGATGAAAATTTTAACTTCATCTAATAAACCACCTTTGGTTTGTAGTGGTTATTGATGTGATGTTAATGGGTGGGGATTTATGGTTGATTACCTCTAGTGCCATATTTCATTAATACCATCATCTTCTTCTTTTATAATGAAAATTTTAACTTCATATAATAGAGAAAATATGTACTTAGCTTTTATATATTATATTATTAATATATATATATATTTATATTAATATATTATTATATATATATATTATATAATATATCATGGTATTTATAAGTTAGAACATAAAGCAAATAAGACCACTATATATATAATGATTGTTTATTAAGCTAGGACATAAATGCAAATAAGGACCACTATGCAATAGAGTGGTAAGAATTTACTTTAGAGTTACTTTTTGGTGTTGAAGATCAACTACTTAACTAAAAAACTTTAACAATAAACATCATCATTTATAAATACAAACAACTTAATAAACTTAATTACATTTTTTATTAAACAATAATAAGAAAATATTCTTTTGAATATACACACAATATTTATAAAGATTAATCTTTAGTTGATATATCAAGCATCTTAAGTCCTAATTTAACAAGCCTTGATAGGGATCAAATCTCTCTAAGTGCAAACCTCATACTTAAAAACATAAATTTAATGTATCAAATATTATTTGCTTGATTATGGAAATCAATTTACAATTTTTTCCCTTTAAAAATCCTAATGTTCTGCCTTTGCACCTTTTGGAGTGATTTCTAGTTCTAACGCAACAAGAAAGAATATGTTTGCATATATTATCAAAAACATGCACCATCATCATCCTCAAAGAATCCTATCAACCTCTCGTTGCACATTTTGGGGCGATTGTATCGACCTCCCTTTGCACCTTTTGGGGCAATTGCTAATTTTAATGCGACGAGAAAGAACATGTTTGCATATATTATCAAAAACATGCACCATCATCATCCTCAAAGAGGATTGAGATTTTGATGTTGTGGTTGTGATTAATGATACTAAAGGAGATTGAGATTTCAATTTTGTTATGTTAAATAATGTTATAATATTTATTAATCTTTTTTTATATAATATGTAGTATTTATTAATATTTTATGTTTCAGTTATTTGTCAAAATATTTTTATTATTTGTAAAAATATATTAATGGAGTTTTTAAAAGAAAACAAAATATTAAATAGACAAATTGTGAGCTTTTTTTGAAACAAAACATTAAATAGAAAAAATGTTATTAAGTCCATTAAACTATAATTATTATTATATATATATATATTTATTATATAGTTTGGGAGAACAACTATATAACTAGCATTTGCACTTAATGTTGCAAAGGAAATGCCGTAAGGCATAGAGTGTGGAGGAATATTGAAATGTGAATGGGCATTTTTGAAAGCAAGGGTTGATGATAGTGAGTTTCAATTGAGGAAGCCATGCCTAAAACCCTATTCGGGGGTTAAAGTGGTTATAAAATGGAATAAAAATAGTCATAAATAGCCATTGAAGTTGTTTAAACACCTTTGTGTCTGGATAAAGATTGCCTAGTTGAAGGTCAAGGTAAACAAATGAATCCAAGCGAACAACAACTGGGTACCCATATAGATTTGGATGGGGTTATTGAAGAAATCATTTATAATGTAAAAAAATATTAAGATTAAAAAAAAAATCAAATCCAATTAACATCCAATAGTAAATTATTAAGCTCTCCTTCTCACTCTTAAAATTTCTAAATCAATCTTAAAATGCTCAACTTAATGCGCTGGTGAAATCAAGGTTTAAAATGTTGATCATGAGATTTAAAACAGTAATAATAATTCCCAAAAAGAATATCAACATATGGTCATAGGAATTTGCAAATATTCTTAGGAACGTCAAGATGTTCCCAAGAACACCTACATGTTGTTAGATGAGAGCCTTAGTCGCAATTTAAGGGATGCATATGCTTGAGAATTAGGCCTAAGAAAACCTGTGGATTTTGGGAGAATACAAGTAAAGCCTTAAGTAAATGTGAAAATATGTTCTTGAACCTCATATTGCACCCGGCTCCCTCCCTCAACACACAACTTTATCGTGATACAATTGCTTTCAAAATTATAACAAAGTTCCTTATTCCATTGCAACTATTGATAAGAGTGGTTTTTACCAATAAAATGATATATAAGTGACTAAATTAATAATTATTATGTTTAATTAAAACATGTTAATATTAAAAGAAATATTTCTCTTTAATATTCTAAAATTCAAATTGAAACAAAATCTATATATATATATAGATTGATATGTATACCATTCCACGAAGCACATGCTGCCAGCATGAATATATATATATATATATTATATATATATATATATATATATATATATATATATATATATTCAATGCTGGCAGCATGTGCTCGTGAAGGTATATATAATATATATATTATATATATATATATATTAATATATATATAATATATAATTAATATTATTATATATATATTTTCAATGCTTGCAGCATGCATTTCGTGGATGTCATATCCCTCCCTTATTACATACCATGTTAATGATAAATAGACGTATATAAGAAAATAATAAGAAATTGAAACTTAATCTGGGTAACTTGGTAATTTAAAAATAACATTAATTACAAGGTTTATGGACAGAGGTCACATTTAACTATATTTTTTATCCACTGATATTTTTTTGCATACGTTATATTGTTTTCTAGGCCACATCTTAACTCATGCTTTACGGTACGCACAATCTTATGCACAGTATACTGTAATTATTATCATGACCTATCCTATGCGGTGAATATTAACTCATTCATTGTGTGTTTAACCATGGACCATTTGATTTGGGATTTGTCAAACTCTTTAGCTCTGCCATGGCTTCGTGGCATGAGCAGGTCATCCCTCCATAGCTGGATGCCTCGAGATTCCTACTCCCATCGATGGAGGAGAGCTCAGATCTTGGATCCAAGGGCTACGAACTCTTCAGCGGTAATACACATTCTTAGTTGTTGGGTTGTGGTTCATTCGCTCCATGGAATGGTGTATATATATATATATTCAATGCTTGCAGCATGCACTCCGTGGATGTCATGTCTGTCCCTTATTACATTACCATATTAATGATAAATAGACGTATATAAGAAAATAATAAGAAAGTGAAACTTAATCTGGGTAACCTAGTAATTTAAAAATAACATTAATTACAAGGTTTATGGACAGAGGTCACATTTAACTATATTTTTTATCCACTAATATTTTTTTTTGCATACATTATATTATTTTATGGGCCACATCTTAACCCGTGCTTTACGGTACGCGCAATCTTATGCACAGTGTATTGTAATTAATATTGCGACCTGTCTTATGCGGTGAATATTAACTCATTCATTGCATGTTTAACCATGGACCGTTTGATTTGGGATTTGTCAAACTCTTCAACTCTGCCATGGCTCCGTGGCACGAGCAGGTCGTCCCTCCATAACTGGATGCCTCGGGATTCCTACTCCCATCGACGGAGGAGAGCTCAGATCTCAGATCCAAGGGCTACGAACTCTTCAGCGGTAATACACATTCTTGGTTGTTGGGTTGTGGTTCATTTGGTTCCTAAGCTCTTGATGCTTGTTTGGGCTTTGCTCATCCTTGCTCTATCAAGTTCTTTGAGTAATATGGATACTCTGTCATTGAAGATCAGCCATGAAGTTCTGGGTTGTCCCTCAAATGGTAAGTTGTCGGAATCCTTCCAGTAACAACTCTGAGCTCGTAATTTCCTTTGGTTTGATGCTTATGTCAAATACAGATTTTCTACATACTAATTGTTTACTATCTGCTGTATACAGGAATGGCAATTTCAGGCTCGAGCTTTCCCAACTATTCTCCCACGCGGATTTGGTTCAGGCCAGCAGATTTCGGTGCGCTCAAGCTCTCCGGGTAAGCTTCAGCCGAAGTGTTTTGTGCTTGGGGTCATATGTAGGGTATTGCATCCAAAGAGTTCTTGAGTTCTGCGTCAACAGCTATTAAGGGTGCTATCTGCCAGGTTGTGTTTTGCTACTCAGAGGGGTAGCACCCCCCCCCCCCCCCCCCCTTGTGCCTATTGATATCTCATTGAGGGCTTCCTTGCGGACCTACTTACCAGGTTGCGCCTCTCTTTGATTCTGGCAGGGGCTACCTGATTTCCAGAATGTTTTGTTGTTCTGATGTTAACTCTGGCCGAGGACCTTGTAATTTTACAGAAGTAATAATATGTACCTTGATTTTCTTACCGAAGGGCATGATATGCGGCTACAGCCATGAAGGGCTTTTGTTTTAAGGTTATGTTGTATTGTTTCTTGGAATACCTTCCTGTGTATGCTATCTTGTTTCCCTAGTAAATGTAATTTTGGAAGATGGTCATATACGGTTCTATTTGCAGATTTACTGTTATTATATATTCGGGTTTCTTGATGTCATCCTGTTAACATGATATATTTTATGAAAGTTCATTTTCGGAAAATACGCACAAGTCTACTTTGACTACCTTGAATTTTTGGCTTGTTCAGTCTTTTCTTTGGTTCTGCGAGTATGTAATGTCTTAGAAATGTTTAATGAAATCCTTCGGCTGAAGAATTTGTATACAGATAAGTCACTATATCGTCTTTGCTTATCACAATTATTTTACTCTTTTCGAAGATTATTCGCTTCACTGCTATGTGCGTTTTCACATTAAAAAAAATGAGGTTAGGGTTCATTATTTATGAACAGAGCTTCCCAACTCCTTCTATTTTCCGCTTTTAGCATGCGACTATAGTATATGATTTCTCTCAATGTGGGTTTCAAGTCTCCTTATTTTATTTCAACCAACTTTGGTTGCTTTAACATGTAAAATAAAAACATAGTAGAGTATGAAGGCCATAAATCCTACTTATGAGAGGCAAGAATCAATGACTATGGCTAACCAGCTAATTCATTTTGTTCACAATGGTTATGTTAATTGTTTCTTGGTAAGCATGTATTTTAATGATTGTATGCATCAAGGAGTGGATATGTTGTACACCAAATTGCAAAATGTGTAACAATTCACAGGAAAAAAAAAAAGGAATCTAGATTGTACATAAAGGTGCATTGAATATATAGACATTATTACAAGCCCATTCAAACCCAAGTGTGACATCAACTTCAGATTCCCTAAACCCTCAGATGAATTTGTGCTAATTATAGCCCTAGTTGGTTTGGTAATAAATCTGGGTTTTACTTGGATTGAACTTACTAATAAAATAACAGAGCTTTTGGTCTTTTGTGAATTAAATTTCATGCAATTTGAGTGTTTTTGCAAAGTAATCTACATTTTCTTTAACATTGTACACAGAAAAGGTAGCTGCTCTACAGCAAGCGTGGGGAAGATGTCCATGGTTATTAAATAAAATGAGGTCAATATTCAATGTCATTGAATAAAATTCTTAGTGTCTTGTCAAAACAGAGCAATGAAATAAATGGTAAAAAAAGTTGGTTGTCTAACCGAGCCTAGGGTTTAGTTTACAGGGAGAGAAACAAGGCACAGTCTAAAGTTTGGAGAGAACATGGGATGTGAAATCTTTTATAGGAATGTTCCTATGTAATGATGTATGGAATCTAGATTGTACATAAAGGTGCATTGAATATATAGACATTATTACAAGCCCATTCAAACCCAAGTGTGACATCAACTTCATATTCCCTAAACCCTCAAATGAGTTTGTGCTAATTATAGCCTAGGTTGGTTTGGTAATAAATCTGGGTTTTACTTGGATTGAACTTACTACTAAAATAACAGAGGTTTTGGTCTTTTGTGAATTGAAATTCATGCAATTTGAGTGTTTTTGCAAAGTAATCTACATTTTCTTTAACATTGTACACAGAAAAGGTAGCTTCTCTACAGCAAGCGTGGGGAAGATGTCCATGATTATTAAATAAAATGAGGTCAATATTCAAGGTCATTGAATAATATTCTTAGTGTCTTGTCAAAACAAAGCAATGAAATAAATGGAAAAAAAAGTCTGTTGTCTAACCGAGCCTAGGGTTTAGTTTACAGGGAGAGAAACAAGGCACAGTCTAAAGTTTGGAGGGAAAATGGGATGTGAAATCTTTTATAGCAATGTTCCTATGTAATGATGTATGGAATCTAGATTGTACATAAAGGTGCATTGAATATATAGACATTATTAAAAGCCCATTCAAACCCAAGTGTGACAACAACTTCAGATTCCCTAAACCCTCAGATGAGTTTGTGCTAATTATAGCCTAGGTTGGTTTGGTAATAAATCTGGGTTTTACTTGGATTGAACTTACTACTAAAATAACAGAGGTTTTGGTCTTTTGTGAATTAAAATTCATGCAATTTGAGTGTTTTTGCAAAGTAATCTACATTTTCTTTAACATTGTACACAGAAAAGGTAGCTACTCTACATCAAGCGTAGGGAATATGTCCATGACTATTAAATAAAATGAGGTCAATATTCAATGTCATTGAATAATATTCTTAGTGTCCCATCAAAACAGAGCAATGAAATAAATGGAAAAAAAAATTTGGTTGTCTAACCGAGCCTAGGGTTTAGTTTGCAGGGAGAGAAACAAGGCGCAGTCTAAAGTTTGGAGGGAAAATGAGATATGAAATCTTTTATAGGAATGTGCCTATGTAATGATGTATGGAATCTAGATTGTACATAAAGGTGCATTGAATATATAGACATTACTACAAGCCCATTCAAACCCAAGTGTGACATCAACTTCAGATTCCCTAAACCCTCAAATGAGTTTGTGCTAATTATAGCCCAGGTTGGTTTGGTAATAAATCTGGGTTTTACTTGGATTGAACTTACTAATAAAATAACAGAGGTTTTGGTCTTTTGTGAATTAAAATTCATGCAATTTGAGTGTTTTTGCAAAGTAATCTACATTTTCTTTAACATTGTACACAAAAAAGGTAGTTGCTCTACAGCAAGCGTGGGGAAGATGTCCATGGTTATTAAATAAAATGAGGTCAATATTCAATGTCATTGAATAATATTCTTAGTGTCTTGTCAAAACAGAGCAATGAAATAAATGGTAAAAAAAGTTGGTTGTCTAACCGAGCCTAGGGTTTAGTTTACAGGGAGAGAAACAAGGCACAGTCTAAAGTTTGGAGAGAACATGGGATGTGAAATCTTTTATAGGAATGTTCCTATGTAATGATGTATGGAATCTAGATTGTACATAAAGGTGCATTGAATATATAGACATTATTACAAGCCCATTCAAACCCAAGTGTGACATCAACTTCATATTCCCTAAACACTCAAATGAGTTTGTGCTAATTATAGCCTAGGTTGGTTTGGTAATAAATCTGGGTTTTACTTGGATTGAACTTACTACTAAAATAACAGAGGTTTTGGTCTTTTGTGAATTGAAATTCATGCAATTTGAGTGTTTTTGCAAAGTAATCTACATTTTCTTTAACATTGTACACATAAAAGGTAGCTGCTCTACAGCAAGCGTGGGGAAGATGTCCATGATTATTAAATAAAATGAGGTCAATATTCAATGTCATTGAATAATATTCTTAGTGTCTTGTCAAAACAGAGCAATGAAATAAATGGAAAAAAAAGTCGGTTGTCTAACCGAGCCTAGGGTTTAGTTTACAGGGAGAGAAACAAGGCACAGTCTAAAGTTTGGAGGGAAAATGAGATGTGAAATCTTTTATAGCAATGTTCCTATGTAATGATGTATGGAATCTAGATTGTACATAAAGGTGCATTGAATATATAGACATTATTACAAGCCCATTCAAACCCAAGTGTGACAACAACTTCAGATTCCCTAAACCCTTAGATGAGTTTGTGCTAATTATAGCCTAGGTTGCTTTGGTAATAAATCTGGGTTTTACTTGGATTGAACTTACTACTAAAATAACAGAGGTTTTGGTCTTTTGTGAATTAAAATTCATGCAATTTGAGTGTTTTTGCAAAGTAATCTACATTTTCTTTAACATTGTACACAAAAAAGGTAGCTACTCTACATCAAGCGTAGGGAATATGTCCATGACTATTAAATAAAATTAGGTCAATATTCAATGTCATTGAATAATATTCTTAGTGTCCCATCAAAACAGAGCAATAAAATAAATGGAAAAAAAAAATTGGTTGTCTAACCAAGCCTAGGGTTTAGTTTGCAGGGAGAGAAACAAGGCACAGTCTAAAGTTTGGAGGGAAAATGAGATATGAAATCTTTTATAGGAATGTACCTATGTAATGATGTATGGAATCTAGATTGTACATAAAGGTGCATTGAATATATAGACATTATTACAAGCCCATTCAAACCCAAGTGTGACATCAACTTCAGATTCCCTAAACCCTCAAATGAGTTTGTGCTAATTATAGCCCAGGTTGGTTTGGTAATAAATCTAGGTTTTACTTGGATTGAACTTACTACTAAAATAACAGAGGTTTTGGTCTTTTTTGAATTAAAATTCATGCAATTTGAGTGTTTTTGCAAAGTAATCTACATTTTCTTTAACATTGTACATAGAAAAGGTAGCTACTCTACAGCAAGCATGGGGAAGATGTCCATGATTATTAAATAAAATGAGGTCAATATTCAATGTCATTGAATAATATTCTCAATGTTAATAAATCTAAATCTGTGCTAGTTTATTTCATGAAGGGAATAATCAGAGCTAAAAACTGTCACCAAGGGCTTGCAGACTACTTCCTCAATTTATCCTCTGCACTCTGACTTATTTGTAATGCGGTCTAGCATGTGAAGGGTGTGCTAGTTAGCAGAGTAGGGTAAAGTCTAAAAGAGGCTTAAATACTCATTATCATTTCATTTATCTAAACCCTCTCTCCCTTGCTTCTGCACTCCATTCATTTAATATTTCAAGCATTCACTACTTATTATCTTCCTTGACCACTTAATCCATTGAATTCAGTCCAAAACATAAATACCAATATGCCTATAGCTACTGCGACTCATTCGAGGAGGAACATCCCCAAAAGAGGGCAGGTGAAGGCAGCCATTGCCTCTTCCCTCTCCCAATCCACCAAATCACTGTTAGGATCCCCTAAATCCTTCAACCATTATGTTTTTTCCCCTTCCTCTTCTCTCGCGACTACAAATTGTTTGAGAGCACAATTAATGACTTGTAGTGACTTGTAGATCAGATGGGATTATCTCCAGAATGGGATTATCTCCAGAATGCTGATACAAATTTGAGTTTCTTTCATTACAAATTCAGTGATGTAGAAATTAAATCATTATGGATGAAAGCATGGGATCCTCTGATCTGTTGTCCAAATCATTTGCTTATTTGTCTGACTCTTTTCCTCAGATTTGAAGCCCCGCAACACCAAATGGAGTTTGTTCTTTACACTGTAGTGAGTCACCAAATATAAAGAGGGGAAATATTTTCTACTACAACAGCTTTTCCCAGTTGCAATTGAAAAGCTCTGAAATACAAAGTATGTTGATCAGAGATTTTGAGTTGAAATATATGGCACTTGATTCCCCTTGGCATGTGTAACTTCTTTTGATCCATTAGTGGTGTTTATAAACTCCATCTATGTATTGGATTGATAGAAATACCCATTAACATGTAGAATAGACTTGAATCATGTTTTTTACATCCAACAGCTAAGATTTTACTAATTCATCATGCTTTTGATCCATAAGTGAGTGGCTATAAACCTTAACTTTGCATTGAGTGATGAATCATTTGCATGAATTTTCTTTGAATGTGTGGTTAATTAGCATGAAAGTTCTTTGAATGTGTGGTTAGCCAGATATGAATCATTTGCATGAATGTGCTTTGAATGTGTGATTAATCAACTATGAATTGTTTGCATGAATGTGTGGTTAATCAGGAACTCAACACTCACTTTGAATGTGTTGTTAATCATTTGAAAGTGTGGTTGCATGAATGTACTTTGAATGTGTGGTTAATCAAATATGAATTGTTTGCATGAATGTGTGGTTAATCAGGAACTCAACACTCACTTTGAATGTGTAGTTAATCATTTGAATGTGTGGTTAATCAAATATAAATCATTTGTATTTTGGTAGTGAATATTAATGATTGAAATTACATGTAGTTGAAGTTATTAAAAAGTTAAAAGATTTTCTATTGTAGTTAACCATGGTTGAGTGGCGAAAGCCCATCTTTACTGTGTTTTTGCCTAAAACAATAATAAATATATTATTGGTTGATTTTTTAAGTTTTCCGAATAAATCTGAGTGTACATGGTTTGAATATTATTACTATGATTTTTGTTATTTTGTTCAGATTTTCTTCGTTCTCCAGGTACGGTCTAACATATAAGGATTCCAATAATTATGATTGTTGTTAATCTAATTTTCCAGTAATCACGATTATTGTTAATTTAAGATGGATTACAAATTACAAAGTTACAATATTATAATTTGATTTTTGTTTTTATAATAACCAAGATGTATTTACAACAATCAAATTCTAGAATGGATATTGAAGAGGGTGCTTTACAAGGAATTGCTTAAACCCAAAGCAACATTGTCAACATGGAAGAGATAAGAGGGTTCTCTTTGCCAACCTAAAAAAAATTGTATTGAAATATTCCAACCCATCATTCTAACATCCTATATAAAATTCCTGATCAAGTTGACTAGACCCCAATCTACACTATATTAAAATGCCACCTCTTATTTAGGAGCAGAAGTCATCTCTTGGAAAACTCTTAGTCGATTTGTTTTGTGATTCACCTCAATGGCCAAACCCCACTTTTCTTATTCTTGTGGTCCTCCTCCTTCATCTTCACAACACCAAACCGACTCAAAATCTTCTACACGAGATGTTGCTAATTGAAATTTCTACCCAGTCCTTCGCTCTGTTTTCAATTCCCGAATTTCCTTTAATAACTCTTCGACACGATCTAGTGACTTCGATTTCCCGCTACTGTTATTATTATTACAGTTCGTAGAATTCTTGCAGTTGTTCAACACCCCCTGCAAAAGATCCACGGCCTCCTCTACTTTCCCCTGCCTTATCAGACAGATGCTTAGAGTACAGGCCTTATTGTCATCTGGCTCCAATACCTATGCTTTCTTGCTTGCAATTATTCATACAAATTTCAATACAGCACATTATTCCTATTTCTAACATTATAATTGAATAATAAAAAGTCAATCATTGATCTTGAATTGAAATCCACCTATAAACGATTTCTGCAGAATAGTAGTCATGTTGTTGCATATACGACCATCCCAAATTACCCTGCCAACACCCATTACATTCTCTTTTAACCACTGTTATGCAGAAATACTAAAAGAACAGGGGAAGGTTGTCAATGCTATGTACTAGAATTCGAGTGATCTCTTGCATTATGGAAACCTGAAACTTCCTTCCTTTTGACCATGCAATTTTGGTGGATTTCCCATTGAATGCAACTCCTTGCTGAATTAGGTGGATCTTATGCTTCAATAGTCTAATTTGCTCATCAAATCTCCCACATTTCTACAATACAAACGCACGACATAATATGTTATAGAGCAGAGAATATATTGTATAGTGCATATGAATATGTGATTTGTTTGAGATTATACCTTAAAGAAATCAATGAGTACATTATCAAGAGACTCATGTGCTTGCTTAGAATAGAGGTGTCTGAAGGACTTTATGGTCTCGATGGCCTCCAATGACCAGTTCTGTTGGTTCATCACGATAGACATATCCTTCAATGCGTTGTCAATACGGTCTCTGGCAATAATAGCTTTTCTGAACAATTCAATGGCGCCAGCAAAATCCTTTTTCGTGAGTTGTATCCTCCAAATTTCGATTAATTTGATCTTTCACATAGAAGGTATGAATAAAATAGTGTGTTCTAAGAAACATCCGACAAAATAGTTCACTTGAAGGTGCTTGGCTCTACTGTAAGGGGTGTCTCCAATCGGGACCTTGTACAGAGCATGAAAAGGATCAGTTTTCTCTTGTGTTTTCAGGAAGCCGATTGGCTTTGCCTGAGCAGAAGCAGGGAATGCGTTGTCCTGCTCATAGCACTAGGTAACAAAAGGATTTCGGGAAGAAAACAGAGAAGACTCGGCTTCGATTGTCATTTCCTTTGATTTTACAGTCTATTTCACCGAAATGTGCAAAAAGGTTCGTGTGCCAGGAGTTCTATGCACAGTAAATGCCTATTCACCTAAACAGTTTTTGCATCAGTAGTCGGCCACTAGAAATCAAACACCTTATGCTCTGCTTTCTAAACCAGAAAACATAAATTCTCAACTAAAGATTCACGAAACTGTCTGAAATCTGTAACACTAAATGATATGAACTTAAACGCGTTCAGATTATGGTATTTAAGGAATCTCCTAGAGTCTTCAGCTCAGAAAAATTCAGTGGATAAGCATAAATTTCGAAAAATACCTGTGGTCATTCGGCTTCGAATCAAATTGAGACCTTTTGGAAATCTAGATCCGAGATGGATTTAGCAACGAATTTGTAACCATTAGACCAGTGCACAAACCGTTTCAACAACTAATTTTTTGTAACCATTCTAATCTAACGGCTGAAACCTTTGCAATCGTCTAACATATAATTCTATGGTGTATAAAGATGACAGGTGGGAAGAGAGGGGAGTTGATTTCAGAGGGGAACGCCTTACGACATTTAATATCTTAAATACTAGTACAACCACATTAAAAATATTAATGTGGTTGATATAGCCGAAAGCTTCATAAATATAACAAAAAAAATTATTGCAACAGGAAGATGCCTTACCAATGCACACATTTATTTAATTAATCATGTATAAAAGGTTATGTGTCAACTTTAACTTAGAAAAAAAAAAAAAGAATTACACATCTTATTGTGAAATGGACTATTTTGCTAAATAAAATTTTCTTATAACAAACTTTGTAACACACTACTGTTGTTGACAAGCATTTAGACGTCGTGGTTAATCAAATTCCATTGAGAATTAATCTAGGTCACCAATTTAAAAATAAAAAATAAAAAATCAACAAATCCTCATCCACCTTAAATTGAAATAAAAGAACCTTTAATTATTATCAAATTCATTCTTTAATCAAAATTAATTAAAACACCATATAATATAATAAGTCAAAATTCTATTATATTATAAAATATTTATTCACGTTTTGATTTTAGAGAAATAAATAAGCAAAAAAAATATGAATAAAATATTTTGTAGCAGGCGGTTTTTTTAAATTTGAAGCCTCTCCTTAGTAGAAATAATTGAATACACCACAAAATTAAAAAATTATTAAGATTTCCCTTACAACTACATTAATGAATTGATTTCTATAAATTAATTTGTATTTAAGGTTGAACTTCATTATATTTTTTAATTTGTATTTAATTCCTAAGCTAGCTTTAAATTCCATCCAAAACCACCTAAGGCTCAAGCGGGGGTGGTATAAAGACACGAGGGCCTGGTTAAACTATTGGGAGATCAACGAAAATGATGCATTGCAAAACATTAATAACATTAAAGGTATGTTACTTCTAAGTTCAAAGAAAAAATGTGGTGTGAGAAAGATTTAGCGACTAAAAAAAATTAAGTTATTATAAGAAGGTCATCAACCCCACCCTAAAGGATCAAAAGTATCTCTCTATTTTAACTAGCTCAAAGAAGAAAATCAATATAGCAAAGATTAGAACAAATTCTCATGAGCTCCATAGTGAAACAGGTAGTTGGGCAGTGCCTAAAACACCATGGCTGGAAAGGCTTTGTCATCTATGTGAGCATAGGAACATCAAGGATGAAAACCACTTCCTCTTAGAGTGCCCCACGTACAACCACATTAGATCTCAATTTCATAATCTTTGTCACAATACTGACCTTCCTAACCTTTTACAATGTCAAAGTTATAGTGAACTCAAGAGTCTTCTTTCCAAGCTTTTTGAGCATAGGAATAAAATCTTAAATCAAAATAAATCATTTGCTTCTTTAGGTTCGATAGACCAAAGGTCGGTCTCAGCGGACGTTAACCACCATCATCATCAATGAGAACTTTATTATATTTTTTATTTTATATTTAATTTTGAACTTTATTATATTCTTTTGTGATATAGATCAATAGTCTAATATGTGATTTATTTTTTTAATTCACATAATATTTATTATCATATTATTGTGATTTTTGATATACCAAAATGTATTAGAGAAAATTTTAAGGATAGAAATTTATTTTTAAAAACAAAATTATAGAAATATTCAAATTTATAATAATTTTATACACTTTGAGTGGGCCTAATGGTTAAGAGCATGTGTTTCCTCCTAAGAGGTCACAGGTTCAAAACTAGAGGGGGGTAGAGCATGTATACCTTCGTAGACTTAGCAGTCAAATCGCGGAGGTGGTCCCTTGTCCCACAAACAAGGGGGTCTCATACACCAATTTGGTGTCGCTGTGCGGAGGTGGGTCCCTTGTCCCACAAACAAGGGGGTCTCATACACCAAATTGGTCCCTTGTCCCACAAACAAGGGGGTCTCATACACCAATTTGGTGTCGTTGCGTTGAGGTGGGTCCCTTGTCCCACAAACAAGGGGGTCTCATACACCAATTTGGTGTCTGGCTTGACCGTAACCTTAAAAATGGATATTATTATTATTATTATTATAAAATTT
>APFE030573996.1:338445-351537 GCA_000404065.3 Pinus taeda | reverse complement strand
GGCTACATGTCTCTGAACTGTTCCGAACTTGTGTTACAATGAGGCTCGAAGGCCTATTTATTATTGAAAAACAATGGAAAACCTTCACATTCCAAAACCGACCCTTAGAAGATGAAACGCCAAATTGTGGGCCCCGTTTTGGGTAAATTGGTACATCAATTTCCCGGGGTCGTAACTTTGGCATACGATCTCCATTTGACGCGTATGATAGCTCGTTAGAAAGATATACCCGAGAACTACCATTGTTGGAATGGGAAACATCGGTCAATTGCATGGACCCATGTTGCCCCTGGATTCCCCAAAAAACGTCGTTTAGGGCCTCGAAACGGCTCCAGAAGTTCAGGACCCGAAAAACTGCTAAAAATAGTAAGTTGTGCTATAATTAAGGAAACTGAAAATGTTGAAAGAGACAATGATGGGGGTCCAGATGGACTTGGCAGGTGGCCACCAATATCCACCTGGATCACGACCGTCACAGGTAATGTACCTTTGCACGACGACAGTCAATTCTTGCCACGGCTGCCTTAATGCCGAAGGATGGATCCCTTTTCCAATTCGCACCAGTTTCTCCCCTAGATCCTAGAATACTTCAATCGCATTGTGCAGAAGGACATGTTTTTCTTTCCATTTGGTTCGTTTAGTCGAAAGTCCAATGACTTCGGCTATGACCACTTCAGAAACTTTTATACTTCTGCCTCTGACTGTGGTGCTGCCATTATGCAAATTCTGTAGAAATTCCAACAACAACTCCTCTTGAAAATCTTGCAACCTATTCAGATATTGTAACCATCCTACATGCTTGAGAATTTCACAAGCTTGATCTGATACCATAAGCACTAGCGGTTCATTCCAGATAGCTCTTCCTCCCATGGTTGTTGTACCTGTAACTAGTTCGCTTGTATGCAATTGTTTTAAACTTCCACAATTCAGAATAGCAGCAAAGAATGTTACAACAATTAACAGAGAAATGACAATGTTTTGGGGATTAATGTCATATTTAGTTAAGTTATTGGTCTCCTCAACCACACTTAATGCAGGATCATGAGTCTGCATGCTAGCCATAATGGTTGTCATCCTTTCCCTAATCAGAAATACTTGTTAATTATTACTCATTCATAAACATCATGTAGTTCTTCCCTGGAAGTTAATTCAAATGGCTATCACACAATTATCATAACTGTCACACATGTCGTGTGTACGCAGGCCATCCCCTCTCTGATGAGAAAAGGGTGTCCACATCCTTTCAACATGTGAAAAGCAAGCGAAATCATTAACGATACATAAATGCCGACAACCAATCCCAAAAATAGTGTGTTAATTGGTAAATCGATTAAAGAAATACACATCATCGGATGTGAAATGGCCGAAAAGAATTAAAACAGAGATTTTAATGCATTATGCAAAAGATTTTCACCGTAAGCGGTATTAATGACAAAGGCATAATTGGCAGTATATATTAATGACGATCGTAAAATGATTGGACAATTTAGAATATAATGAATATATGATATAAGTTACCATGCAGATCGGTTTGTAAGAGTGTTGTTCAAATGGAAAATTCCCTTTAGAAACAAATCCATAGGTGATAAGAGCTTAGAGAACATTTAGTAGTGTAAGATGATACCTCAATACCATAAGCAGAGCCGTTGTTGCGAGCAGGCATTCATAGCCTCGACAGGGTTGCTTTTTGACCCCAAAAATAAGCCAGAGTCCTCCTTTTAGAATGTAGATGGCTCTTCTTTTTCTTGTCATAAATAGACCACTATGCTGGCATGGTGACCAGATGACCATAGTGCCATTCACTGGGATATAACAAAGTGATTAGGCTGGCTCATGATGAGACCCCCTTCCCTTCTGACAGTTTTAAGCATTAAGAAGGTCATTACCTTGGTTTGGTTTTCCCTAATGATGGACTCACCTAACTAGTCCAAAACGTTGGTTTCATAAAAGGTTCACAGGTTTTTCCACTAGCATAACATTCTACCAGCCTGTATGGAATCTCTTTTTAACACAAACAAAAGTGTTGTTTAATCGATTGAACAACAATCATTCAATTGTTTGAACAACAAAAATCAAAATGCAAAAGTGCGGTCCAATCAATTGAATAGCAATCGTTCAATCGTTTGAACAACAAAAACAAAAACATGTAAGTGTTGTTCAATCGTTTGAACGGAAAAAACAAAATGGAAAAGTGTTGTTTAATCGATTGAACAAAAATCATTCAATCGTTTGAATAGAAAAATCAATAAAACAAAAATGTGTTGTTCAATTGATTGAACAACAAAAACAAAATGCAAAAGTGTTGTTCAATCGATTGAACAACAATTGTTCAATCGTTTGAACAACAAAATAAATAAAATGAAAATGTGTTATTCAATTGATTGAACAACAATCGTTCAATAATTTTGAACAACAAAATTCAAAATGCAAAAGTGTTGTTCAATCGATTGAACAACAATCGTTTGAACAGCAAAATCAATAAAACGAAAATGTGTTGTTCAATTGATTGAACGGCAATCATTCAATCGTTTGGACAACAAAAAAAAGATGCAAAAGTGTTGTTCAATCGATTGAATAACACTTATCAAGCACACAAAGCAATAAAAATTCTCATATTTACATGGTAATGTCTATTATTAATTGCAACCAATAAAAAAAAGTATATACATTATTTACAATTTCTAACAAAATCTCAATTTTTTGAAATAAAAGTTGTCGGGGCATCACTTCCTGCAGCTAAGATTTGCATGGAGGGGTCCTCGCGTACCTGCTCGCAGAAAGACTCCTTAGTGAGCTGTTTGTGATAGAGGTGTACTCGGTGTCTGTTCACCTTAAAAGAATGGCCAAAGATGTCAATGGTAGTCAACGTAAGAGTACCATTGTTATGCACTTCTTGAATCTCATAAGGGCCGAGCCATTTTGTTTGCAACTTGCCCGGGAAATCATGGAATCTGGAGTTGTAAAGTAGTGCCCAATCCCATTTTTGAAATTTTTTCTTCTTGATAAGGTTTTCATTCAATTTTTCCCTTTGTTCCTAAATAACTTCATTCTGTTGCAAAGCAAGCAGTCGAGCATCATCTAGTTCATTAATCTTCTGGAGTCACTTGGTGCGGGCTTCTGTTAGATCCATCCCTACTTCCTGGGCCATCCTTAGAGTCTTTATTTCAAAATCGATTGAAAAAATAGGTTCTTTTCCAAACACAAGTTGGTATGGAGAGAATCCAGTAGTATTCCTCCAAGTTGTGTGATAAGCCCACAAGGCCTTGGATAGTCTAGCAGCCCGGTCTCGTCGGTGTGTTGAGACTGTCTTGGTTAGAATCGCTTCAATGACCTTATTGATGCTTTTGACCTGCCTGTTCGCCTATGGGTGATATGGGGAATTTATCCTCTTAGTAATATGATGATTCCTAAGAGTGGTAGTAATCTTATGTCCTGTAAATTTCCCTCCCCCATTTGTGATCACTTCTCGCGGTAACCCATATCTCACAAATAGTCCAAAAAGGAAATTAATCATAGCTTCCTCTGTGGCTCTTGGTAAATCTACTGTTTCTACCTATTTTGTCACATAATCCGTTGCAACCAATATGTAGGCCTTCTGATTGGATGGCGGATGGAATGGGCCAACGAAGTCTAATGCCCACCTCTCGAAGGGAGATATGACTAGTTGGGGTTGTAGAGGCATTTCATCAAATTGGCCAGGCCTACCCATCCTTTGACAGTTATTGCAAGCCTGGGTATATTTCTTAGCATCCTTAAAAATAGTGGGCTAATAACATCCCATTTGCAATACCTTATGCCATGTACTTCGATCTACAAAATGTCCCCCATAGGGCTCATCATGGCAAGCCTTTAAGATGTCATAAATATCATCCTTGCGAAAGCATTTGCATATACACATGTTGGCCCCTGTGTGAAAAATATATCCACCTATCCAAGAGAATCGGGCGGTGCAATAAATGATCAACTTCCTCTATCTTGCTGTCAAATGCCAAGGTAGCTTCCCGACAGCCAGATAATTTGCCACATCTGCATACCATGGTGTCTTGATTGCCACGGAAAATAGATGTTCATCCAGAAATTGGTCGTCTACCTCTAGTGGATCATTCACCTTCGGGATTCATGATAGAAAGTCAGCAACCGATTTTTCCTTCCCCTGATGATCCTTGATAATAATATCGAACTCCTACAAAAGAAATAGCCATCGTGTTACTCAACCATTTGTGATAGGTTTATTAGCTAGATACCGGATGGTAGAGTGATCAGTGTATAGAAAGACTGGGTAGCCAATTTTATAGTGTCTAAATTTGTTTATTTCATAGATAACATCTAAGAATTCTTTTTCTGTCACTGTATAATTAAGTTTTGTAGAAGTGATAGTTTTGCTAATATAATAGCATAAGGTTTCTTGTCCTCCTCCTAGCCAAGGACAACACCTATAGCTACAGCTGATGCGTCCGTGGATATGTGAAAAGGAAACTCCCTATTTCGTCCACGTAATACTGGTGTTGTTGAGACTAGTTTCTTTAAACCAGTAAAAGTTGTGTCATATTTGTTAGACCACCTAAAATCAACATTTCCAGTCAAAGCATATAGACGTGCAACAATTTGTGAAAAGTTTTTACTAAACCTACGATAATAACCTGCATATCCTAGGAAGCTACATACCTCTATCTAACTGCAGGGGGTAGGCAGTAAAAGAATTACTTGAATTTTTGCTAGGTCTACCTGTATTCCTACTCTAGAGATATAGTGTCCCAAGATTACACCCTCAGTCATCATCATGTGGTGCTTAACATTGCTTAAACATAACCTAGTAGAAATGCATCGTTCTAAGACTTTTTCTAATGTTTTCAATACTTGGTTAAAGTCATCCCCATATGGAGTAAAATCATCCATATACACCTCAAGTCCTTCATTTATTAAATTAGCAAAAATGATGAGTATAGCCCTCTGGAATGTAGCTGGGCTGTTACACAAGCCAAATGGTAATACTTTGTACATGAATGTACCCCAGGGATATGTGAAGGTTGTTTTTTCCTGGTCTTCAGGGGCGATTTGAATTTGATTGTAGCCGTTGAAACCACTTAAGAAGGAAAAGAATTGCTTCCCCGCCAAAGTATCAAGGACCTGATCGATGAATGAGAGGGGGAAATGATATTTCTGTGTCGCCTTGTTCAACTCCCAATAGTCTACACAGATATGCTACTTCCCATTTTTCTTAGGGACGACCACCAATGGAGAGACCCATTTACTATCTGAGATAGGATAAATAAAGTTTACATCCAACATCTTTTGTAACTCTTCTTTCACAACATCCTTGAGATGCAGATTAAATCTCCGTTGAGGATGCCAGAGGGGTTGAGCATCCTTCTCAGTATAGATGTGGTGTGTACATAGTTGTGGGTCTATTCCTTTCATATCAGGATAATCCCATGCAAAAACCCCTTTATACTTCTACAGGACCTGTATGGGCTTTTACTGCTTATCGATATCTAGACCATCATTAATATTTAGAACTTTTTTGGGTTCAATCTCAATAGGTTTGTTGTTATGAATAGCAATTGTATGAATATGTTGATCGTCGGTATCCTTCAGAGGATCCTCCATGGCTTCATTATCCAGGATTGCTTTCAACATTTGACACTTTACATTGCTCACATTAGCAGCCTGATTTATAAAATTATTGATAACATCATCTTCAATCTAATCTTTAAATTCCAGTGCCTCTGCTACTGTGAGTGGTGAACGGATGCTTTCCTCCAGGTATGCTGGTGGTTGCTTACATATTTTTACAATGGGCAGACTTGGCTTGGAAGGAGGATACAACACAAGATTTTTTACAACATCCCCTTTGCAATAGTCATGCCGCCTTCTTGGCAGCCAATATAAGCATCAGCTGTCACAAGCCAAGGTCGGCCTAGAATCAGAGGTTGCCCACCTATTCGACTCTTTGGGTTTATGACAAGAAAATCTACTGGATATTCCCACGAATCAACAAAAACTATAATATCCTATAAGGTTCCTTTTGGCCTTACCACCAAATGATCAGCAAGTTCTAATAAAGTGGTGGTTGGTTCTAGGGCTATAATACCAAGTGCTTGATAGGTTTCTGTTGTTAAAATATTAATGGTTGCACCCAGATCCACTAGAGTATTGGGAAAAGAGTGGCCATATATCTGAATTGTCACTATGGGATTTCCAGGATCTTCATACTTTATTGGAGTTTCCCCTCCCAAGAGTAAATCAGATAAGATCCCTAAAACGTGAATGGTGGGTGAGGTTTTTGCTTTCCTCGCAGGCTTCTTTACACATAGCTCTTTAATTGTTTTAGCATAGATGGTTATGTCTTGAATGGACTGAAGGAGAGGGATTTTAATACAAATATTTTTTAGCTCCCCTACAAGATCGAAATCTAGATACATAGTAGGTTTGCCTATTGTTAACCTTTCAGGGAATGGGAGAGAAGTGACTGTAAGTTTTTCAGGGTCTTCATGTTGATATGTCTCTTCTCCTTGTTTTAGTTCGGTATTAATTACAAGTGGTGGTATATGTACAGGTGGGGTTTCGATTTCAATTGAAGGTTGATCCATGTTTTCCTCAGGGGCGATGATACGTCCTGACTTCAATCTGAGTTCATTACATTCTTTCTGCTCGATCTCATAATCTGAGCTTTCAATGATCTATACCAACTAGATCGATCTGTTATTAGGATTCATATTTGGTTGAGCTGAAAATTGAGGCTACAAAAGAGGTTGGGGATTTTATTGTAATGTATACAAAGCTAATAGTGCAGGTTAAGGCCAAGGACTTGTCCCCATAGGTGCATTAGATATCCCTAGAGATCACTGCCAATTTGTAGACCAATTCGGATTTTAAGAGATGGAGGCAGACCACTGGGATTGATAGGGATTTCCCTGCCAAATAGGAGTAAAAGGAGAATTTGGCCAGCCATTACCCGAAAAAGATTGCGTTGGCCAGGATTTCATAGGGAATAGCTGGGTTAATTTGGGTAGGGTGATTAGCCCTGCCATGCTGCCCCAGTTCTGTTGCTAATTAAACTATGAAGAAGGAAAGAACTAGGATGCATCTTGTGACATACCTGTAGGTTTAGCCTGCCACTATTGATGTTGGTTCATCTGATATACCGGCTCTGTTTCTTCTTTTGATTCCTTGAATATTGCTTTCAGCCCTGGAAATGATGGACATTGTTCAGTGTTATGCACTTTAGTATAGATAACGCATGTCTGCACCATGTTTAATGGGCATTCCCATTGGTTGTGCTTCTTTCAACAACGTGGACAGAAGATGGCCAAGTTTTGTTCTGCTAAGGCTTGTTTTTGTATAGCCTGTAAGATGTCCAACTATGTTGTGAGAGTGCCCAGGATGTCCATCTTAAAATATTCTAGGAGGTTACCGATTTCCATCCACGTTACGCCTCCATTGTGTGGTTTACTTCCCCTACTCATGGGATCTCAGCTTCCTGTTCTTGTACGTCTGCTTCCTCGCGAACACCTGATACACAAGCAAATGATTTTATCATAATCTTCCTGAGAAATATCTCCTTTTCCTATTAAATTTAGAGTTTCTACCCATTCCTCTTTCATTCCTTTAATTAATATAGCTCTTAGGACTTATTTCGATAAGGCAGTGTGTGGAGACCTCTGCAAATTATAATTAAATCGTTCGACATATTCTTCTAGTGTTTCATTATCTTTTGCAGTCATCTTAAAAATTTCATCTTTCAATTCCCTAGTTGTACAAAAGTCTTGGTATCTTTTGAGGAAGGAGGTTTTCATATCGTCCCAAGAATTAATAGTTCTCCCACCCAGACCCATGAACCATCTTAAGGCTTCTCCTTTCAGAGTGGAAGAGAATAGATTTAGCTTTTGGGGTCAGTGGTGTAGTCATACCCTATACATAGGACATCAAACTCAAACAGGAAAGCATCGGGATCCTCTGTGATCATCCCATGGAAAGTTCAGATGCTCTGTAGAGGAATAGCCTTCATGGGGGCATTGGCCACTTGGTCAACTATGGGATACTCTAATGTCGAGGTTTGACCTTGATGTGGTTGATCTTCAATTTGGTCAAAGATGTGCCAATAACCTTTGGGGATTTCAAGGGGTGATTTTTGAGTAAGCAGAGGATTAGAAACCCTATCTAGCTTTGCAACACTACCTAGAACTGAGATCACAGGAGATCCCTGTTTAGACAGTTGTGGTTCGACCTTAGCAGTCCCACTAGTTTCTCCTTCTCCTTCTCTTAATTTACAAGATTTTCCCTCTTGTAGAGGATCATAATTTAAAATTATTATAGATTGAAGACTCCGTTCTGATCCTCCAACTTGGCTTTGAATCTCAACGTAAGATGAGATGGTTAGCTTGTTGCTTGAGGGATAACAATAGAAATTTTTCCAGATACTTCCTAGAATCCTACTGATGCTTAAGACTCTACTTTTCTTACGATTTCATCTATAAAGGTCGTTCTCCCAAGGTTCACCGATCCTTTGGTTTTTTCATATTTAGGTGGGGGGTTCTACTCTTTTTCTATCTTTCTATTCCTAGTCATTCATAAAAACCAATTCCTATTTAACCTCTAAGCTTTTGCTAAAAAGCAGGCTGGTAAGCAAGGACTTTACTTGCTAGGTATGCAGGTTCTTACCTTCCATTTTTAAAACGCAATTCTTTCACAGTAAGATAGAAGGAAATCACTTGAAACACTTTCCCTGGCAATGACACTAAAATGTTGGTGCACTAAGATGTCTTTTTACAGGCAATCTTAATTCCTACATTAATTGTCAACCCAAGGTAAGTCATTTTATCTCAAGAGTGTTAGCACAGTCTATGCAGTGAATTCAGAGGTTAGCTAATGTTAAATCATTGCAATCACTAATAACTATCTCTTCAACTCAATTCACAGAACTCTTAAAGAAATAACTAAGGAAGAAATGACTCTAAGAGAACTCTTAACACACTCTGCAATTTTGTCTAAATTATTCAAAAATCAAATGAATCTGAATGCGAATGCAAAGAATCACGCTTGGAAACCTTCAAATATAATTAAAACTAACTCACTCGATCAAGAAAGTGACTTGTAACAACTGAACGACAATGTTAATCTATAGCAAATCAGAATTGAACGAAAAATACTAATTGAACAGCAATCTCAATTGAACAACAATTCCCAATTGAATGGCAATCTCGATTGAATGACAATTCCTAATTGAACAGCCACTGAGAATTGAACAGCAAGCAAGCAAATACGATAAATGATTTCTAAACAACAATTTTTCTCTATAAGTGGATTATGGAAATCAATTAATACTATCTCTAAGATCTACAATAACATAACTCAGAATGAATAGCAATCTACTATTGAAACTAATATAACTAATTCAATCAAAGCATTACTCAGATACGTCACACGACTAAGTATGAATCGAAATGAACAACAGTATGAATTGGAATCGTCAATCCTCACAATAAGTGAAATGATATTAACTGAACATTAACAATCAATAAAGATTCAAAAGGAAAGATTTTAACAGAAGAAAGCAGTAGAACTTCTCTTGGTCGGGCCTAGATTCGCCAAAAGTCTTCGCTAAGGAATACTCAGAATACAAGTGAAGATCAAATGCAGTCTTTCTTCATTAACATAAGTAACCAGATTACAACGTCACTGAGATAACAGTATTATATGTCTCAAAAAGAATAATTATAGAATACATAAGTCTGACTGATTTTTGTTTGCTTTTTGGCCTTATATATAATAGTAAAATAGTAAACTAGATAAAAGTGAATCCTCAAGATTAGGGGATCCTGAGGATTTGTCAATACATAATCTGATTCTATCATGAAATAATATTGGTATGCCTAGTTTCTCATTGCTTTGCCTGCCTCAGACATTGTATTTCCCTTTTACGGCCTGGTGATGCTCTGTCAAGTGAATGACTATTGACCAATCCATGTCTTCTACACACAAGGATAGTAAAAAGTTAGTTTCCTATGCTATATTTATCTAATTTGTTACCAAGTTCTTTCATCCCACTTTAATTGTTATTTCCTTTATTTCAATCCATAAACATAGATAATTGTGTAAGGATAAATACGAAATAAAGCAATTACTAAGGAGAAAATATACCTTTTTCTTGACCCAACAATGATAAGCCTTACCACTCTTAGACTCATTGAACCAAACATGTGGGAAGGGATTCAAGGCATGGATTCAAAGAGGAAGGATGATTCTTGTAAAAAAAATGTCATGTGGGATGGAGATGGCATGGCCAATTACTATTTATAGTGCATTTTCTTAGAAAAGAAACTTTGGGATATTCTGTTAACTAATAATAGCAAATCATAGGTTTGGATGATGGACAATGAGTTGTGATTGGAAAGGTGGAATCTAACTAAAGTTATATATTTCAATTTCTTGCTTTGTAATCATATTTTCATTGAGGTAATTGCAGCTATCAATGTTGTGCAAGGCCACCCCTCACTCTTTCTAGTAGATTTGTCACTCTTGACCTTCTAAAGGCATATTTGAGTACCATCTTCTCTGTCATTAAAAGGATTCTAACCAAGTGTTTAACAAAATGTCTACAATAAAGGTGTTAGATGAAATATTAGCAAAAAAGGCATTTGAGGAAATGCATGATATTGGGAACTTTGTAGGGAAAACCTTAATATGAGAGCATTCTAATAATTTAATCAATTTTAAAATCAATTTTAGGTCTTGTTAGGAATAAAATTTTGAGGGAAAATAAAAAAATTACAACATAGCAACTACAACACTATTTTTCCCTTGAAACCCCAAACTAGGAAAAAATAAAATCAATAGATATAATAATATCCTTGATCAAATCCATCCAAGTGAGCCTTCATTGGTCACATCCAAGGCCCTTACAATGCAATATCTCAATCCTACCTAAAGGATTCATTACATGCAATCAATAAGAACAATACTACAAGCTACCAAAACCATGGGTCTGAAAGCCACCTATTGTTGACCTAATGAATTCACTCTTTCATTGAGTCAATTTTAACCTTGCATTCCCCCCTTTGAACATGACATGGGTTTCCCTTGACCATATCTGGCTAAGCCAACCAAGTGATACTTGATCACTCATGTTGAGGCCTAACCCCCTTCAAAGTATATAACCAGAGTATCCAGGAATCCTACATGCTCTCCTTTATCACTACGACTACTTTTAGAATTTACTGGTAATTTATTAAGGGTATGTATGCCTCACCAAGTCTCAAGATTGGATTCCCACTTACATGTAATTAAAAATTTCAACTCCACACCATCCTCTCACTTAGCATTACTTTTACCTTCTCCTTTAGCATCATTGCAACTCTCCATAGACACATCCCAGTTGATTCCACTCCTTCACAACAATAACCTAGGGCTTAAAGTTTCAAGTTTATATCCTTGTGTATTAGCATATCCACATTCAATTCTTACAACAGATAAAAAATGTGGATTTGATACCAGTTGTTTGGAAAAAAATGCAAGAGAAAATAAAAAATTACATAATAACAACAACGTTATTTAACCCTAGAACACCAAAACCAAGAAGAACCAACATCGACGGACCTATTAATCTTGACCAATATGGCTAAGCTGCTCAAGTGAGCCTTCACTACTCACTTCAAGGCCCTTTACAATGGAACATCTCAACTTTATATAATGGCTTCATTACATGTAATCCATAGGCACAATACCATGAGTGACCAAAATCATGGGCTTGAAAACCACCTACTTTTGACCTAATCCATTAACTCTTCCATCAAGTCAAGTTTAACCTAATAGGTCTCTCATAAGGAAAATATTACTCTTGTGGTTGAAATTTGACAACTATGTTGTAGATTTGAATTTTAAATTGCAATGCCTATAGGGGATCCCAATGGATCAATAATGCCATTTCTTTGAAGGTAAACAACTTCATGGCGAAACTTTGTTGTCCAAATAAAGCATTAACAAAGAATAGTCTCTAATGTTTGTTTTTCTTCTAAATGGATGAGCAGTGGGAAATGGAGTACCTTTGTCCTCACAACATCTCTTTCAAGGATGTGGTCAAAATTAAATCATCTCCTTTAGTTTCACTAATTTATCCTTTATCTAATGTGTATATAATGGACAAAATGGAAGAGGTGCCAACATAGGAGGTCTTCATGTTAGAGGTAACAATCCTTCTTTTATTTTATGTTGAAAAGTGTGCAACAAGAAATGCTTGTTGAGAATGCAACAAGATGATGGAGCTTAGTGGAAAGGAGTTGCCTTCACTAAGTGGTCCCGCAAGCAAGTTTTGGCGCAAAGTTTATTTTTAGACTATGTCTATTTTTAGACATATGGATCATGGTCTATGAGTTGCAAGATGTTGTTTATGGATGATTGGTCATGTTGGGAGAAATATATGGACTTATTTTTTTTTGGATCACAGTGGTCTGATCAGAGTCTATTTTTAGACTGTCAAGTAAAAATAGAAAGAGTCAAATCTTATTAGCCCTTAGTATTATTTGGACTCTAAACTTTATCTTATTCCCTTGAAGCACTTCAGTTGGAGCTACAGATGTGGCACATGCAACTACCTGAAGGAATCACGTGGTTACCTATGGGTTGACTGAGCTATTGCATGAAGGACTTCAGATAGAACTCAAGTGGTTGAGTTTTGTGGAGTTAGATGAGCAGTTAATGGAGTTGTGTTCGGTTTGACTTAGTTGAACTAGTTGTATTTAGTCTAACTGGCCAATAGACTAAGTGATGAGTTGTGTGAATTAGTTATTAATTAATTCACTAATTATTAACTCATAATGCAACTGAAGGATACATCAGTTAACTCGGTGCATGGATAGTTCAGTGGAGACAAGTGTTAGAGGTAAGTGAAAGGGTGAGTTGTGACTATCAGTTGTGCATGAGATCTTGCACAATCAATGGATTGAGTATGCCCATGAGAATTTCACAGTAGATGCCCAATGATATAGCCTGTGCTCACGTGATTTCCAGTGTGAGTGATTTTCCAAGGTAAATAGAACTTGGAACGAGTTTGGATTCATTCATTCTCATGCAGGTATTGTGCAGTGGAGGCAGGCA
>APFE030573996.1:253100-338345 GCA_000404065.3 Pinus taeda | reverse complement strand
TGAGATATCCGGTGAATGCCCATACAGTCGATCTCTGTACAAGAAATACTTCATTCTCACGAATTTTAGATCAGAAGCAGTTGAGTTTTTTGAGCTGGTGGAATGGCACTCAAGGATAAACTCAGAAACATCTAAGTGTGAGAATGGAGATAGAAGTATGCCCCAGTATCTCACGAAGTTCACCCAATTCCGGGATGAGCTGGGAAGTGTGGGGGTGACTGTCAATGATGAGGATGGTGAGTCTAGCTCTCCTTGGCCTTCCTAAGAGTTGGCATAGCTACCAGGACTCGATGAATGGAAGGGAGAAATTGCCAAGATGGGAGAGACTTTGGTTGGATCTTGTGTAAGAGGAGATTAGACGGTGCACCAGAGACATTTCTTCATCTATGAATGATGAGGAGAATTGTGCCTTAGCGAGTAAGGTGAAGAAGGGGAAGGGGAAGGTTTCTCTTTCCGAGTCCAGTTCTTCCAATGATGGGAAGAAGGTTGACAAGTCGGAGGTGAGATACTTTCGTTGTCATGAGTTGGGCCATTATGCTACTAATTGCCCAAAGAAGAAGTCCAAGAAGGGATCCAGGGAAGGATCTGAAGGTGAGGCACTTTCTTCACAGTTTGAATTCGATTTGACACTCTTCGCATGCATGGTTTCATCCATGATGGGAAGTGGTTGGTTTCTTGACAGTGGAGCTTCTTTCCACATGACCGATGACAAAAGTTTGTTCACTACTTTGGAGGAGAAAGATCTCCATATACTCAAAGGGATGGGTAATGATGAGAAGGATAGTGTCTCAGGTGTAGGCACGGTTATTTTTCAGAGGGAGCATGGAGCTCGCCTTACCTTGACCGATGTCAAGTATGTACCAGGACAGAAGAGAAACTTGGTGTCGATCGCGATGCTGGAAGACATAGGCTATGGTGTAGTCTTCAGAGAGGGAAAGGTTTTCCTTAGACACATCATCACTAGACAGGTGAAGCAGACTGGTTCATGGGTCAGAACCTGTATGCTCCTGAGGTTCAAGATGCATGCAAAGCCTTGAGCAGCAAGGAAACTGATGGAGACTTGGTGGTTGAGAGGGAGGGTATATTACCTCTCAACATGCAGAGCCGGAAGAAGTCTCAGACAATTTTGGAGGAGCCACGAATGGTGCAGCAGCTTCAGGAGGTTGTGGAGTAGCCACAACTGGGGAAGCTGAGTGGAGATCGAGTAGAGACATCTACTCATGCAGAGACCTCTAGTAGGGGAAAACTTCGAGCCAGGTGGGCTGAGGGATCACATGCAGCCATACCTCCAGGTAGGACGATATAGAGTGATCGTCCCAAGGAGGAGGGGCACGATCCTTGAGGTACCTAACCTCTTGGATGAGACCTTGCTACAGGAGCCCCGATGTGGAGTAGCAGGAACTAACCGATTGGGTAGAGACAGATGCGGATGGAGCGGCAGAGAGAGTGACAGTGCAGGGAATCCCAGGACAACGCATAGCATGCAGGCAGCAACAATGCGAGAGGCACAAGTGTTTTGCACAGTGCTAGGTGGCACAGAGAGGTGTGCAATGGTGCGAGATGCATGAAGATGTTGCAGTAGCGCAGATGTCAGAGAGGGAACACTTATCAGTAGCAGGTAGAGCTTCAGCATCAGAGTATGTTCCTAGCCCAACAAAGTGGTCAGTTGGGAGTGTTTTTTTGTTCCAAGTGTTGTTGGAGCAAAGTGGACTGGGCAGATGTGTTGCATGTAGAACATTCCAGAGTTACAGGATCGGGTTTGAGAGGAAGCCTTTCTTGTTGAGAGGGAGTGTTGAAAAGTGTGCAACAAGAAATGCTTGTTGGGAATGCAACAAGATGATGGAGCTTAGTGGAAAGGAGTCACCTTCACTAAGTGGTTCCCACAGACAAGTTTTGGCGCAAAGTCTATTTTTAGACATATGGATCATGGTCTATGAGTTGCAGGATGCTGTTTATGGATGATTGGTCATGTTGGTAAAAATAGATGGACTTCTATTTTTTGGATCACAGCGGTGTGATCAGAGTCTATTTTTAGACTGTCAGGTAAAAATAGAAACAATCAAATATGATTAGCCCTTAGTAATATTTGGACTCTAAACTTTATCTTATTCTCTTGGAGCACTTCAGTTGGAGCTACAGATGTGGCACATGCAACTGCCTGAAGGAATCACGTGGTTACCTATTGGTTGACTGAGCTATTGCATGAAGGACTTCAGTTAGAACTCAAGTGGTTGAGTTCTGTGGAGTTAGATGAGCAGTTAATGGAGTTATGTTCAGTTTGACTTAGTTGAACTAGTTGTATTTAGTCTAACTGGCCAATAGACTAAGTGATGAATTGTGTGAATTAGTTATTAATTAATTCACTAATTATTAACTCATAATTCAACTGAAGAATAGATCAGTTAATTCAGTGCATGGACAGTTCAGTGGAGACAAGTGTTAGAGGTAAGTGAAAGGGTGAGTTGTGACTATCAGTTGTGCATGAGATCTTGCACAATCAATGGATTGAGTATGTTAGGCCCCTATACTACTAGTGTAACCCCTTATTATTATTAGTACAACCCTCTTATTATATTGGTGTACCCATGTTGTGCCCATATTGTTACTATTGTGCCCCATAGAAGCCCACTATTGTTATTATTGTGCCCTTACTACATTATTGTTATGTAGGCTCTAATTATATAATTACCCCTTAGACTCCTATATATAGAAAGGAGGTCTTTTCATTTGTATCATCCAAGAATTGTTCATTTATGTAATGTAAAGGAGGTTTCCCCCTCGAAGAGGCTGAATTCTAAGTCGTTGATCTATCTTTTCTATCTTTTCTTGAGCCGGTTTCATAACATTTGGTATCAGAGCCAAGTTCTAGGGTTTTGTTGCTCCAAATAGGTCATCGTGGCATTTTCGCTATAACTTTTTTCTGCGATGTTTTAGAATTCGAAAAAAAAAAACCATTTGAGAAGACATCATGCTGAATCTCGGGTCTGAATTTCAAAGCTTTTTGCGCTATATTTGCGGAGATATGATCTGAGGAATTTGGTCTTTTGGCAAACTCCTGAATTACATTCCAAACAGGTGACCTAGGGAAAATCTTCATAACTCTCTCTCTGAGCATCAGATTGAAATTTCGTAAGAAGATACAGAAAGAGGACGGACTGTAGTTTTCTTGTATATTTTTTTTAGAGCCGAAGGTTAGAATAGTGACACGTGGCACTTCATACAAGTTCGATTTTCTGGAAAGGTCTATAATCAGTCATATTGGGAGATTGTACATAACTATTTCTTGGAGAATCTAATTTGGATCAGACTAGTGGCAGTGGAAAGAGGACATAGAGGGCTACTACAGATCACAATTTCAGAACTTAATACAGTCGTTTCAAGTTCGAGCTCTTAAAATCAAGAAAAAGCAAGATGAGGAAGTTTGATGGCAAGGATCCCGTAAATTGGATACTTCAGATGGAGCAATATTTTGATCTACATGGTGTACCACTGTTACAAAAGGTATGTATTGCATCTTCATATTTAGAACCAGATCAATTTATATGGTATAAAGGGCTTTGTTCTCGTAAACAACTTGTTACGTGGTCAATTTTCACGGAGGAAATGATAGCACATTATGAGGATACAAAGAGCAACACCTTCTTTAGAGCAACACCCCAACAATTGGAAAGAGAAAAAGGGCTTTGTGACATAGTGGAAAGTAAGATTATGGAAACAAGGAAGTCTACCCCTCACAACTATAAAGATGGAAGTGTTGTTTCTCCTAGCCTTCCACAACCTACAAGGGTTACACCACAACAATTGGAAGAAAAAAGAGAAAAAGGGCTTTTGTTACAATTGTGATAGAAAATGCACTAAAGGTCATAAGTGTGCTGAGAAGAAATTATTATACATAGAGAGTATGAAGAGGAGGAAGAAAAGGATCAAGAAACATCAAAAGAAGAGGATATACGCCAGGATCCAACCCCAGAGATAGAAAAAATGAATCAGACCATATCTTGTAAAGAATTGGCAGGAATTACCACTCCTCAAACTATCGAGATAGAAGGACATATCAAGAAGAAAAAGGTTCAAGAAGTGAAAGATCCCATCGAGCATCAAGAAATGAATCCGACCATATCTTGTAAAGGATTGGAAGAAACTATCACTCCTCGAACTCTAAAGATAGAATGACATATCAAGGAGAAAAAGGTTCAAGTGGTGAAATATCACATCGTGCATGAACAACAAGTTCTCCAATTTTTAAAGGATAATGCCACTTTGGTGCAAAATCGAATGAAACAACAGGTAGATCAACATCGTAGTGAAAAATGTTTTGATGTAGGTGATTGGGTATTTTTACTACTACATCTCAAGCAAGCTATTTGTGATAAGGAAATGTTGGCAATACTACATGCACTTAAAAAATGGCGACCTTAACGTATGGGAAGACACTTCATGGTAAAAATGGATCATGATAGTCTTAAATACTTTTTAGAACAACTATTATCTTTAGAAGAACAGAAAAAATGTGCCACAAATATGTTGGGTTATGGCTTTGACATCATCTATAGAAAATGGTACCAAAATTTTGTTGCAGATGCACTCTCAAGAAAGGATGAGGATGTGGAAGCATTGTTTTATGCTATTTCTATTACCCAACCAGATTGGATAAACGAAACAAGTGATGAATCGAAGAAGGATGAAGAAGTATGGTCACTTATTCAAAAGTTGCAAAAGATCTCAATTCAAACAATATTGCCAGAAATTGAAGAGGAAGGAAAAATCATATTGGAACCTGGAGCAGTCATAGAAACAAGAACTCGACAGCTACGAAATCAATCAATTTCAGAGTATCTCATCAAGTGGAAGAACTTACCTGCTGAAGGTTCCACATCGGAGGACAAGAAGTTTATGCAGAAGCATCAAGAACTACTCAAGCGTTGAGGACAACACTTTTTGAAGGAGAGGGGCATGTTAGGCCCCTATACGACTAGTGTAACCCCTTGTTATTATTAGTACAACCCCCTTATTATATGGATGTACCCATATAGTTCCCATATTGTTACTATTGTGCCCCATAGAAGCCCACTATTGTTATTATTATGCCCTTACATTATTATTGTTATGTAGGCTCTGATTATATAATGAACCCTTAGACTCCTATATATAGAAAGGAGGTCTTTTCATTTGTATCATCCAAGAATTGTTCATTTATGTAATGTAAAGGAGGTTGCCCCCTCGAAGAGGCTGAATTTTAAGGCGTTGATCAATCTTTTCTATCTTTTCTTGAGCTGGTGTCATAACACCTTGCCAATGGATCTGTTGTTTTTGTGCAACCTACAATCCCCTGTCCTCCTCCATGCAAAAGAGGCGCCTTCACTCTTGGGTAGGAGCCCTTGTACGAATTATTGCAAAGATTGCATCGTCATTCCCATGAGCCACCACCTGCACATTTTTGAAGCTTCGTCACATGCCTCCAAAGAGGATAATATTCAGCCCTTGGGTTGGCCCTGGGGCTTGAACTTGCACCTGCACTTTGGTTGGAAGCCGCTGCTACAAAAATAAATTAAAAAAACAAATCTGTAAATAAAAAACGTATTTCATATTTTTGGCAACATAAACTCTAGAAAAATTGAAGAAATAGTAGGAAAAAACTAACAAAATGAATGTTGCTTACCCAAATTAATTTTCTGTCACTGAAGCTACCCCAAAATGCTAGAAAAGAGAAGAGAAATATGGCTGTAGCTGAGCCAAAAATCCAAGAATGTCGTAGCCAGAAACTTTGCAGTCCAAATCTGCTGCTGAAATCTCTTTCTCTTGCTGCTAAAATCTCTTGCTCTTGCTGCTGAAATCTACTTTGCTCATTACTCAAAACACCCTAGCTGAAACAACTGCTCTCTTCCTCTCTTCTCCTTTGCTAAATTCGCCAGTCTCCAAGAGAAACGACTCGCTGAATTGTGTGTTGAGAGAATGAGACAAAGTTCACTTTTATAACTTTAGACAGGCATCTAGAAGCAACTAGAAGGCATTAGAAAAAACTAATTAAAAATTAGAAGACAAATTAATTAAAAAAAAAAGAAAAAACACAAGCTATGTGTGGAAACAACGTCGTACGGCCGAGAAACACGTTCCCGGCTGTACTGGCCACGTTTCCGCCTCGAGAAATGTGCTAGTACGGCCGGAAATGCGTTTCTCAGCCGTACCGTACGCGTTTCTGCGTTTCGTTTCCGTTTCCGTACGGAAACTCTTGCCCATACACCGTTTTCTACAACTTAGTTTGAGACAAAAGACCCAATACCTAGTGGCTGAGCAATCTAGATTTTGATTGCATGAGGTAGGGATCACTTTTTCCTATGACAATGCTGAAATCGCTGGAGTCAAGAGTAGAACACCACTGAAGTGCGATAATGTGCACATATGTTTGGTAAAGAAAACCGGATCTACTAGGTTGGAAGACTTGTACAACCCCTAGAAATTAAGGGCAATGATAGTGCTTGAGTGCCAAACTGACTAGTAGTCTGTAGGAGATTATGGACAATATTGAACAACAGGAAATAGAGTCCCTGCCTTTCATAATTATAAAATAGATGGCCATTTCCCATACAAGGATCAATAGTTTGTCCCAAAGTATGAATAAACATTGCTATTGACATTGTGTTTAGAATCCAAGTAGGGCTACTATATCTATATGTAGGAAAGAACATGGGATGATATGCTCTGGAAAATTGGTTATAGAACAAGATATGGGATAATTAAATGTGGTGAAGCCATTCTCACATCCAAGAAAGCTTGGGCAAATGTGTGGTTTATTCCAACGCACATTCCATCATTATTAAGAAACACAGAATGAAGGGTGTGCTTGTTTGATTACAAGTATGCATGTGTCATTGTTGCACATTTTTGTGTACATACATTCCTTCAAACAGAGTCTAATTCTCCAATTAATGTTGAAAAAAGGCTTCCCAACAATGATAAATAGGCTAATGAAAGTGATATTATACTAGATGAACATGAACAAGTGCATTTGCCACGAGGATGGTTAGCTGACAAGGCTTTTTAGTTCTTCTACCAAGAAAGTTAGCATCTTTATGAAGATGAAGACAATTTTATGACTAGGTTTCCAAGGCTGCCATATCGAAGTATTGGATATCCCAAGATCTTAATTTTTTGTTCAATCACTCTCCAAATGCTATCACAGTACATCATAATGTTATGGATCAATCTCTTCCTATCCTTCAATGCTAGACACACACACACATGTTTAGAATTTGCGAAGGGTACATTGTGTTACCTTCCAAACCTGCAATTGAAATGTTACAAAGTTCCTTAACGAAGCAAAACTCTAGGGGAGCTTGGGAAGGTGACCCATCGTTACTACAACAACCTCTCACTTCAGGCTGGTTAATTTTTTGCACAAGGTGGGAAACCCTAGAAAAGATATTTATGATGTTCTTTAGAATTAACGGTATGGTGGACTATCAAAATCGATGTCTAGTTAATTTGGTGATGGTGTCAAGATCAAAGAGCAAGAGGGTTTGATTGAGTAGGTCTCACTTGACCTTCACAGCGAAGACAACCCACAAAAAGAAGTGAAACAACCTTACGCAGGAAATAACATCAGAGAAACCTTCAACAATTCGGGATTACATCAAGGATTAGGGAGTGTTTACAACTTCAACCCTAACCTCTTCTTATGTGACAAACTTGCCTTTCTCGAAACATTATTTCAATTGCAAAAACAATGGGAATTCTTGCTAAAACCCTAATAATGCACTAAAATAATAGAGAGATGGGAAACCTCACATTGAACTTGTCCTTCTTCCAATTCTCCCAAAGATATTCAAGTAATTTTGGAGGGGAACTTCAACCCTCCAACCATACCCTCAACAAATTAAATCCTCCTCTATTTGTAGCTTTCCTCTCTTTGTACATCTCAAATTAGGGTTTGATCCTCTTAGGGTTTAGAGAGGAGAAAAATATTTTTTAAACCATGAACTTCTCCTCTTACCTAGGGTGCACCCCCATAGACCTTCTCTTAGGTATTTAGTCCCTTTAACCCTAACATGCCTCTTGGAGAGTCTTCTAACCCTAGCACAACTCCTCTTGAGTGAATGTTATGTTCCATTTCCATTTGATCACCCTTTTGCTTATAGGTCCAAATTTGACTTGGGACCTGTTGTTTCAATCTAGCAAGACTTGTGGGAGGCATCACAAGGCAAGGTCCGGATCCTAATATGTTAATTTTGGTATGTTCTATGCTTAAGAGCAATTTACTTCAAATTTCTTATTAGCCCAATATCAATTTCCAGAATAGCAATCACATCAACATGATAGTAAAATGTAGATAGAACATAAATATAAACAGTAGAAGACAAGCCAAGACAAGAGGACACAAGATGTGGCGCTAGCCAAGGACAAACCCCAATGTGGGGAAACCCTTGATCAATTCTTCTTATATTCTTCAATAATTCGGTAGAGAGAGATAGTACAAATATACAATTCTGTAATTTTATGATAGCAACTGCAAAACCCTAACCAACAAAGTCAAAGCTGGTCAAATAGGTCAGATTTGGCCTCCAAACAATCTCGGTCAATGCTATGTCAACTCGGCCTCCAACAGCGAGAAGAAGCAACCCAAAACAATCCGAAAATCACAGTCAAACTTTAGTCAACACTGGTCAAACTTGCAGTCAGCCCTCATGACAGTCAACACTGGTCAACACATAGTCAAAATAGCTCAAAGGTGCTGTCTAGAAATGCGGCCTGCCAAGGAGAGGCAGCCTAACCCAATCCGCATGCAAGAATTAGTCAACACTGGTCAACGCTATCAATTCTACCCACCTGCAGCTCAGTCAACCCTAGGTCAACATTGCCCTAATCAGAAAACCCTTCTTCCAGGCACACGTGTGAGAGAGATGCTGCTCCTTTATGCGTACCCAATCAAGAGGAGAGAGAGAAGATGGGAGATGAGATGAGTGAGATTATGCCACAAGGTCTCCTCCTTTTATATGCAACGTTGAGGATAAACTGGGGGTGAAAGTGATTGTTTTGCTTGCTGGTCGACCTTGACAAATTGTCAAGAATACAAATAAATTAATATCTCCATGAATACATGTTGGAATCGGATGATTGTTAGATCAATCCTAGACCTCTTGGAGAGAGGAATCCAAGAAAAATATCAACTGCCATAAATGAGGTGACCCATATGGAGTTTGGCCCTAGTTGTCAATTTTAACATAATATAACAATGAGGTGGCTGCCATTGTCATCTTAGCACTCCACCTTCTACTCTTTAGTGTAATTTCACCACATGGGAGGCTTCCTTGAATAGATCACCTAATGGTCTTCTATGTTGATCGTATCAAGGTGATGTTCAGGAGGCTTAATCAAGGTACTTCTCACTTGGAATCAGGGACAATTCTTTTTATAAAGTAACAACGCACCTATGAAGAAGCCTAGTGATTCAAGATGTAGTTCAACAATGGTACATCTAGACATGCAAGCATAAAGCGAATGTTTGCTTTGAAAGATGTGATCAACAAATAAAGTGGCAAACTTTCAAATTGCCCTAAGTTGAAGCCTTTTGCTGAACTAGGGTTTTTAAACAGACCTAAATTGCCTAAGGTTGGTGACACCATCCCCAGTTAGGCAATCTCCACCAAGGGAAAGGCTAAATTTTGATTTAGGAAGGTCGAGCAAGGTGGAAATAAACCAAATTAGCTCCAATGTTGTCTTAGAGCAAGCCCTAGTTGAATTCAACCCATGCCCTTGTTAGTTTTTGTAGCATCAGATAGGTGTTCTAGTCTTGATTTTTGTTCGAGAGGCTAAGAACACGAGATCTTCATAACCCATAAAAGGTTTTGCGAGATAAGCTTGCGAGACGCCATAATTAAATTAATTGGCCGTCATTTAAATTTTCCTAAGTCTAACTTAGGAAAACGGGTTAATTAATAGGAATTAATTAAGGAAAGGTGAGAATGCTCTAGAAACTCACACAAATTGTGTTTGAGATGATCTTAGTCATTGATGATGATTTACTCATGGTTGGTGATCCAACGAGATTATAAGAGCAGGTTGATGGGGATGGAGATAGATCCATCGAGACACAGGGATAGTGAGTTCCTTGGCAAATTGAGCTATCCAGTTGCAAATATCAAGCAAGGAAGAAGAGTTTGGGCTAGAACGAAGAGCAACAATGATTGAGGGGACGATAGAGGAGTTTTCCGGTGGTGAATCCCAACAACAGAATAGTGGTAACAGGGAGGCTGAATAATTTTGCAGAGAGGACTGCATAGCCAGTGCGAGTTGCTAGTTGCCAAGAAAAATGCGTGTGCAGAATCTTTATAGCGAGTGCAGGAACTCAGATCAGCATTCTGGAAGCCAAGCAAAGTAGATCTAGAGGCAAGAAGGGGTAGGACGACTCATTTGGAGTCAGTAGTAGACTGTACGATTTTCTCCAGCTATGTCGTGCACATTTCTAGTCCAGTAGTGCAAATCACTGGGAAGTGCGAGTGGTAGGAGAGAGGCCGAGTTGGATGTAGAGGGAGATAATTTATCTCCAAATTATTTTGCCAGTAGATTTGTTGGAGGATTGCTAGATAGGCATCCAGATATCGTACTACGATTTTTATTGTTGCATAATAATAAAATAGATCCTCATCTGCTGCACTGGTTTTCCCTTCGAGGTTTTTTCGAGGATGTTAGTCCAAAAATATTGCCGTCTTTTTTATTGTGTGTGTGCATCTACTTTCTTAGCTCCCAGTTTATTTTCCGCAGCGTAGTTTTATTGTGAAAAATTGCAATGTGATTTATTCATTATTTGTCATAAAAAATAAACTGCATAATTAATTGGTTAGAAGAATGAATTCCAGTTGCTACAATTTAAGGAAATTTCACATGGTATCAAAATGTTGAAGATCAGATTGGAGGCTCAGTGGCAAGAGGAAGAAATTTTGTAGGTTTGATTTCCAGTTGCAGGTACTGAAAATTTGATCAGCCTCAGTTGCAAAGATTTGAAGGTGTGGATTTGTTGGATAGACGGTTTCAGAAGGCAGACCAATCAGTTCGTTGAGCAAATCTGGGCGCAGTTGATTTGCAACAAAGTTTTGGAGCTACAGTTCAACGTTGGGTGGAAGATAAAAGCACATAGAATAAGAGGAATTTCTAGAATTTCTTAGAGGGTGTCCAGGTCAGGATCTAGTAGGAGATCCATAATTTATAGAAGTAGTAGGCTGTAGCAGTTTTCCCCATCAGCTAGTGCGAGCTTCAGGGGCGGCGGTGCATGTGCTAGATTCTAGAGAAGGACTTCCAAAAGGTTGAGTGAGTTGCCCAGTTGGAGTAGCAGGTAGTGTAAGTGTCAAAGAAGGACTTTCAGAGGTAGACAATAGTAGATTTGCGCATTCTAGAAGGGAGTTCGAGTAGCAGAAAGAGGCCGAGTAGGAAAGGGAAGAGATTCCTGTTTATTTCTCAATTTTTGAGGTTCTAGAGATGGCCACAACAAGTCTCAGAGATCAGGATAGACTTGACGGACCCTCAAACTTTGGCATCTGGAAGGCTAGGATGCTATTCCTGTTGGATGAGCAAGGCTTGAAGGAGTTCGTGACAACAATTGTACCGACAAACCCTATTAGATCCACGAGTATAGGAAGGATATGGCCAATTCAAAGAGGATGGTCTTGGATGGAGTTCGAGATCATATTGTTCCACACATTCCAGAGAAGAATACAACAAAGGATACGTGGGATGCCATTGTGAAGCTATACTAGGATCCATCAGAGAATCGAAAGATGGTTCTCAAGGAGAAGCCGAGGACCACAAAGATGATAAAGAGTGAAGGCGTAACTCCATATCTCACTAGAATTTGAGATGTCCAAGATGAGGTAGCAACTGCGTGAAAATTCCTAAATCTAACAGTCTTAGGAATCCTACTACAACCATCTGAATCTACTTCACCTAGATTCTAAATTACATTGCAATCTTTTTAGATTTCTTCATGAAACATCGAAGTAAATTACTGAAGCAACCAACACCAATTAAATATGATTCTGAAACATAGAAACTAAGCAAGGAAAATAGAAACACATAGGACACGGTTATTTTTGGACAAAAATCCTTGGAAAAACCCAAAGCGGGAAAGTCGGTGTAGTAGCTTTGAGGGTTTATTATTATTAAGCAGGAGAAATTCTTAGTACAATTCTAGGATGCTTAACAAGCAATCCGATACAGAGAGAACACTGAACAAAAGACTGGTGAAATGATCTCACCCTGTCACTAGAGAATCAGTGACTGATCCTACTGCTCTGGAGACTCTACGTCACCCTCTGCGTGGCCTCTACGCAGAGCTGCATCACCCTGGGCAATTTCTGTATCACCCCTCCTGGGTATTACGCTGCCTCTCCTCTGGATCCTCTGCTGGCTGAGAAATCGACCTTCTGCCTCCTAGACTCGCACCCTGGCTTCTGATAACTGAATTTCGACTTCACTCAGTAGGAATCTTGACTTCCCCTCAAGGACTGCGCTGCCTCTGCTTCAGCGTTGCGTGGGCCAGCTCTGGACGTCTTTCTGTTATCCCTCTGCCTTGTACTCTCCGGAAATTCCTTCTTCCGAATTCTCACTGCCTCTCTGCTTCCAGATCTCCTCAATCTATTTTCCTCCTGGGAACTTTTCACTCCAGGAAGTCAATTTTCTCAATCATTCTATGCGTTTTCCAAATGACCCTCAAGCCCCTTCTTATATCTTCCTATTGGACAACCAACGACCTAGATTAAATCATAATCAAAGTCTTAGATCGTTCTGGCTTAATTCGTGGATTCTTCTAGAAATTTCACCCCTGATTAGATTAATACCCATTAATATTTTAATTTTCGTAAGTTTAGACTTAGGAACCCTATTAAAAATATTAATTATTTTAATAAAATCACTTTTGGGTGGAATTTCCCAATACGCTTTCTGGGTTCTTTTGAATACCTGTGCCCAAGCCTCCCTGCAAAATTTGAAGCTTAGAGCACATCCGATGCTACCCCAAATCAACACTCCCTCTTAGCGAGGAATGTGCTCTAGCAATACGCTCCTACTGCATACTGCTTAGACTCTGAAGCATTGTCTTTGTGCTGCTGATATCTGACCTGCTGTCCACCAACTACTGCGCTGCTACTGCTACTATATTGCTGCCTTTGACATTGCCAATGCTACATCTGTACTGTGACTCCCTCTCAAATGCTGCATCTGCTATGCTGCTAGCATTGCATCTGCTATGCTGCTAGCACTGCATCTGTACTGCAACTCGGTTGCTGAGAGAAGCAACTGAAAACACCCAAAAATTGGACAAGTATCCAGTGGATACTCCTCGGTGCTGAAATCCTCACTGATGCTAGTCTCACACTGCCTCTGAAGCCACTGCATTGCTGAAGCTCTACATTGTGCCTCCTCGCATTGCTGTCTCTCTGCTTTGCGCTGCTCATATTCTAGCTCTACTAACCACTGCATCTGTCGAATCAATGCTCCATGGCACCAACTGAAACTCCAACATCCCACTAGTACTGATCGTGGGCTCCCGTAGCAAGGTGATGATCCAAGAGGTGGGCTCGTCTAGGATCCTGCCCATTTGTAGCTCTATCGAACTGCAATTCTATATCAGCACACCTCCCTCTTGGAGGTATCTTGGGTTTCATGGCGAACTCCTCTTCCTATTCAATCTTTGTAGCTGCAACCTTCGAATCATGCTTCTCAACCTTGTCCTTTTCCTTCAAAGGACACTGGGATGCATAGTGGCCCATCTCGCCACATCTGAAGCACTTCACTTTGGAGACGTCCATCTTATGTCTCTGTTGTCCCTGTTGTCCCTTCGATGCAAGGGTTGCGTTATCCTCCTCCTCTACTTTGGGCTTCGACCCACTGTTGTTACTGCTCTCGTCAAGTTTGACCTTGAGCAGGTCTCTCCTCAACTCTTCTTGTTTCAGAGCTGCCCACACCTCATCTCAATTTGGCAATGTTGCTCTGCCCAGGATACTCTAGACAAAGATTTTCCACTCATCTGAGACAGAATTTAGGGCCAGCCTCACTAACTCCGAGTCCTGAGGTGTATGTTCCGCAATTGACAGCTCATCACGGGTCTCCTTCAGTTTCGTGAGGAATGCATCCACACGTTCTCCGTTCTGCATCTGAGCAGATCTCAACTTCTCGTCTAAGTACCTCTTTCGCTATATGGAAGATCCCTTATACAATGTCGCCAACGCATCCAACATCTCCTTAGCGGTCCCTTCGCTAGCAATGTAGCACAACACGTGATCCTTGACTCCATCCAGGATCATCCTCTTTGCCTTAGCCATCTCAGCTCCGTACTTCTTTAGCAGATTTGCATCTGCCGAAATAGCTATCACATTATCAACGTATGTCTTGAGGGCATGCTCATATAGAAGGAAGGTCATTCTAGCCTTCCAGATGGCATAGTTGGAAGCCTTGTCCAACCTGTCCTGATCCCTCAAGCCACTGGTTGCCATATCCTCCGAAAAATGTCGAACAACTCCCTGTTTCTCCTTGCTGCGTAGCTCTTAGGCTACCTTACGCACTCCCTGATGGAGCTGGTAAGCTGCTCCTCCTCTGCTACTCAACAATTGAGAAATGTTGATTTCCTCGCTGAGAAATCACTAAGGAAGTATTCCCTCACTATGCGATCTGCTTCTTCCTTCTGATGAATTTTCTACCCAACACTCAGCGTACAGAAACTGTGTCCCTCTAGCTCTGCATGGCTCTGCATAGCTCCCTCTGCCTTGGCAAATTTTCGATCTGGCAGTCTTACTTCTTTGTTGGCTCACTCAGAGAGAGACACCCATGAAAATATAGCCCTCTTGGCTAGAACTGCGCCATCCCTCAAGGGATTCGAGCTGCTTCTTGCTGCAGCAAGTTGGCCCTTGCTTTAGTGCTAGATCTGCTCTTCCCGTTTCACATCAAACAACTCTGATACCATGTGAAAATTCCTAGATCTAACAGTCTCAAAAATCCTACTGCAACCAGCTGAATCTACTTCACCAAGATTGTAAATTACATTACAATCTTATTTCATATTTCTTCATGAAATATTGAAGTAAATTACTGAAACTGCCTACACCAATTAAATATGATTATGAAACATTGAAACTGAGCAAGGAAAATAGAAACACATAGGACACAGTTATTTTTGGACAAAAGCCCCCAAAAAAACCTAATGCGGGAAATCCAATGTAGCAACTCTGAGGGTTTATTATTATTAAGCAGGAGAAATTCTGAGTACAATTCTAGGATGCTCAATTAGCAATACGATACAGAGAGAATACTGAACAAAAGACTGGTGAAATGATCTCATCCTGCCACTAGAGAATCAGTGACTGATCCTATTGCTTGGAGACTCTGCGTCACACTCTGCATGGCCTTTGTGCAAAACTGCATCACCCTGGGCAGTTTCTACATCACCTGTCCTAGGTATTACGCTGCCTCTTCTCTGGATCCTCTGTTGGCTCAGAAATCGACCTCCCACCTCCCAGACACACACCCTAACTTCCGACAATTGAATTTCGACTTCCCTTAGTAGGAAACTCGACTTCTCATCAAGGATTGTGCTGCCTCTGCGCCAGCACTATGTGGGTCAGTGTCAACCTTCCTTTGGACATCTTTCTATTCTCCCTTTACCTCGTACTCACCGCAAATTCCTTCTTCCAGATTCTCACTGCCCCTCTACTGCGAGATCTCCTCAATCGATTTTCCTCTTAAGAACTTCTCACTTCAAGAGATCGATTTTCTCAATCTCTCTATGTGTTTTCCAAATGCCCCTCAAGCCACTTCTTATATCTTCCTGTTCGACAACCAACAACCTAGATTAAATCATAATCAAAGGCTCAGATTGTTTTGGCTTGATCTGTAGATTTTTCTAGGAGTTTCACCCCTGATTAGATTAATACCCATTAATATTTTAATTTTCGTAAGTTTAGACTTAAGAACCCCATTAATAATATTAATTATTTTAATAAAATCCGTTCTGGGTGGAATTTCCCAAAATGCTTTTTGGGTTCTTTGGAATACCTGTTCCCAAGCCTCCCTTTAAAATTTGAGGCTTAGAGCACATCCAATGCTTCCCCAAATCAACGAAATGTAGGGGAGAAACCAAATGACAGTGAACTTGTGCGAATAACATTAAATTTATTTACTAGCGAGTGGGCCACGTTTGTTCAGGGAATTACTAGACGAGACAAAATGCCTGATTGGAAATGCCTATGGAGTGATTTCACCCAGGAGGAGCTAAGGCTCAACCTTGTCAAGGGTACTACCAACAAAAATAGCAATGGGTCGAAGGTTGAGAAGGAGGAGGAGAATGTAGCCCTTGCTAGGAAAGGAAAGGCAAAAAAAGGTCCCAGTTAGGGATAGAGCTCAAAGGGAGGAGAGAAGAAGAAGAAGGACCTGTCAAATATGAAATGCTTTAGGTGTGGTGAGTTTGGTCACTACAACACTCAGTGTCCCAAGAAAAAGAAGGACAAGAAGGTGGAGCAGCAGACAACAACATCGATAGACATAGATGAGGTAACCTCCAAGTTAGAAGGGTTTGCATTGGTATTAGCTAATACCTTAAGATCAAGGAGGAGCATAGTGTTTCAAAGTTGCAGGATTGGGCAGGATTCATGGAAGAGCAGCAACAGTTGCAGTATACTCTTCATATGGATCATTACCTTTGCTACGGGGGCCCACAATTTTCAGTAGCAAGAGGATCAGTGTCACTAGTTGTAGTCAAATCTTAAGGGATAGTTGCATAGACTAGTTGTAGTCAGTTACTTGAGGGGCGCAAACAGTTACTCAGTAGACAATGTAAATGCTAGTTGCAGTCAGAGACTTAGGAGACAGTTGCAGAGCTAGTACAGGGACATAGAGGATCAATAGATTGCTCTTAATCGCAGTAGTTGTAGCAGCAACGGCAACATGAGATTAGATGCAGGGCAGGCAGTGTTGGCAGAGTGCAGGGTGGCATAGTGTAGTGTTAGCAGCAACGCAGATGCAAAGTGGTTTAGCTACAAGGCTAGCAGATGAATCAGAGTATGTGCAGTAGCTTGGTGGATAGTGATAGGATGTTACAGATGTCAGACATCAACAGTGTGAGAGAAGACGTTATGGGAGAGAACACCTTCCTTGCTAAGAGGGAGTGTTAGTTTATGTAGCATCGGATAGGTGTTCTAGTCTTGATTTGTGTTAGTCTTGGCTAAGAACATGAGATCTTCATAACCCAGAGAAGGTTTCGCGAGATAAGCTTGCGAGACACCTTAATTAAATTAATTAACCATCATTTAAAGTTTTCCTAAGACTAACTTATTAAAACTGATTAATTAATAGGAATAAATTAAGAAAGGTGAGAATGCTCTAGAAATTCACACAGATTGAGTTTGAGATGATCTTAGTCATTGATGACGATTCAATCATGGTTGTTGGTGATCTAATGAGAGATTATAAGAGTAGGTCGAGACACAAGGAGAGCGCGTTCCTCGGCAAATCGAGCTATCCAGTTGCAGAGATAAAGCAAGGAAGAAGAGTTCGAGCCATAAGGAAGAGCAACAGTGATTGAGGGGACAACAAAGGAGTTTTTCGATGGTGAATCCCAGTAGTAAAATAGCAGTAGCAGTGAGGCCGAATAATTCTGCAGAGATGGCCACATGGTTTGAAACAATATGATATGCCTTACATTGTTGTCCTTTTAAGCCAAACACCCACACTATTATCATGCCTGCACGATTGCCTCTTGTAATTTTTGTGTTAACCTTTTACTCGCGTCTTCCTGCAATACGATCCCATCAAAATAAAACAAACCTTAACCCTTAGATATTTGCGTTATCTCCTTCAGGGGATCGAAAAATTTCAGAGTGTTATTCTAGTGATTTTTCATTTTAAAAGCGCACCCATTGAGGCGATAACGAGTCTCCTTTTCTAGAGCTAGGAGGGGCTTCATATTATGAACATTAGAGAATTTTAAGAGGTAGACATTAGGGAGGCATATTAGGAATCTCAGAATTTATTTTAAATGTGACATGTAATCCAAAGGTCTCATATTTTAATAACTTAGTGATTCTTAATAAATACTAAATACTTTAAGAAATAGCCTTAATAAAACTCTTAATACTTGTTACTTTAATAATAATAAATATCCTTAATTTAATTAATTACTACTCCTTATTAATATTTTTATAGAAATTTTTTAATTCCACTAAAATTTTGAAATCAATGATTGGCTTAGTGCATATGGTCCTACCCGAGTGTAATGTTAATGATTGGTTTACTATCTTTGGATTTTCAAGTTATTCAACTTATACATGGTGAGATTATGGTGAAAATCCTTGTCATATATTGACAATTGTTGGTGAATAAGGTGTGATGTCCCTACCCCGGGGTTTTAGCCCACTAATGGGGGTTTCCGGCTTCAAACGCAAATAACTCTCAAACCGTGAAGAACTAGGAGGCGTACCATATATCAACGGAAACATCTTGACGAGTAGAATCCATCTAGAAGATTCTTGACTCAGAATAGGATGAGTTGTCAAGTCAAAATGCCCATGCAAGATCGAGGTAGCCTCTGGTATTGCTTGGGTTGACATCAATGACAACCACTGATCAACATCCACCCATACTTGGTGTTGAACAACTTCCTGAAAGCTAGAGGGTTCTTCAACTTGAGCTACCAATGCCTGGTATCTGTCGGGTTGTCTACACTGCCTTTTCTCGGTTCTAGGAGCTCCAGCAGACCCCTCCGTCCCTCAATGTCTTCCATACTTATCTGCTGGTTCTACCACTGGTGGTGGGAGGCTCAACCAACTCCTCCTCCTGATTTTGTTGTTCCATCTGCTGAGAACTATTTGGATTTCCTCCTTCTGAGGAGATACTGGTACTGGTCACTTTACTCGATCCAGGTGTCTATTCTCCTGCCTGTCCTCCTTGCTGCCCCTGCTGCTCCTAGACTACTGTGACATCTCCTCACTGATCTTCTATTGGCATCTTACGAGATTTCCTAAAAGCTCTATCCTCCATGAACTTTGCATCCCGTCTCACTACAATCTTCCTGCTGCTAGGAATGTAGATTCTGTATACTTTTGAGGTCTCGTTGTATCCTACGAGATACCCCTTTTCTGCAGTCTGATCCAGTTAACTGCGCTTCTCGTCTAGAATGTGATAGTATGCCACGGTTCTGAATATCCTAAGATGACTGACTTTCGGATTCTTCCCTGGGAAGACACCTTTGGGCTTTTTCTTCCCCTATGCTCTATGAGGAGTTCTATTCTAGATATACACCACTGTGTTGCAAGCTTCTGCCGATAAATACTTAGGTAGACCCTGATCATACAACATAGCTTTGGCTGCCCGAACAATAGTTATATTTTTCTGTTCTGCTACTCCATTCTTGTTAATTTTGGTATGTTCTATGCTTAAGAGCAATCTACTTCAAATTTTCTTATTAGCCCAATATCAATTTTGAGAATAGCAATCACATCAGCATGATAGTAAAATGCAGATAGAACATAAATATAAACAGTAGAAGACAAGCCAAGACAAGAGGACACAAGATGTGGCACCAGCTAGGGACAAACCCCAATGTGGGATAACCCTTGATCAATTCTTCTTATATTCTTCAATAATTCAGCAAAGAGAGAGAGATAGTACAATTATACAAATCTGTAACTTTATGACAACAACAGCAAAACCCTAACCAACAAAGTCAAAGCTGGTCAAATAGGTCAGATTTTACCTCTAGACAACCTTGGTCAATGCTTAGTCAACTCGGCCTCCAACAACAAGAAAAGGTAGCCCAAAACAATCCAAAATATCTAGTCAAACTTCAATCAATTCTAATCAAACCCGGGGTCATCCTTTGACAATCAATGTTGGTCAAAGTGTGGTCAAAGAGAGGTCTAAACAGTTGTTCAGAAATGCGGCCTACCAAGGAGAGGCAGCCTCACCCAATCCATAGTCAAAGAGGAGTCCACATTGGTCAATGCTGGTCAAAGAGACTCCCTGCAGATTTCGGTCAACCTAGGTCAATGCTGCCCTAATCAGAATCTACATCCTCCTTCTCCACACGTGTGAGAGATCTGCTTCTCCAACACATACCCAATCAAGCTAGGAGAGTGAATAATGTGAGATGAGATGAGTGAGATTATGCCACAAGGTTTCCTTTTATATGTCACATTGAGGATACGCTGGGGGTGAAAATCACTGTTTTGCTTACTGGCCGACCTTGACCAATTGTCATGAATACAAATAAATTAATATCTCCATGAATACATGTCGGAATCAGATGATCGTTAGATCAATCCTACACCTCTCAGAGAGAGGAATCCAAGAAAAATATCAGCTGCCATAAATGAGGTGACCCATATGGAGTTTGGCCCTAGTTGCTAGTTTTAACACTCCCTCTCAACGAGGGAGAACTCCATCTGCTAATATATCTGTCTGTTAGTACTATCTCTGCCATCAATGCACTGCTCTGCTGAAATATGAAGAAGAGGACATGATCGAGAATGTATCATACCATTCTCTACTGACTCGAAGTCAGTCCCATATAAAAGAGAGTTTCTCAGACCACTCTTACTGACCCGAAGTCAGTTCCAACTTCCAATGAAGAGGGTGTGTCATACTACTCTTACTGATTCGAAATCAGTTCCAAAATAAAGAGAGTGTCTCATACCACTCTTACTGACCCGAAGTTAGTTCCAATTGATCCTAGATCAATATCATCGTAGCATAGGGAGTACGGTAGTACACAATGCGTCCATCGATAGTACTATGCTCCCTATCCTCATTTCCCTACTCATTGGCCAGATGAGAGGTACTTCCCATGAGTCCCAGATTGCATGGGTCGGATGACTCAACAGGAGCAGGATGAACCACTCATCTTGCCTACATGTTGCCACGGGGTATCACAAGGGAAGGCTGAACCACTTACCCTGTACACAACAAACTAGTAGGGGAAGGCTGAACCACTCACTTTATGGTTGCTCATCGCTCCAAGAAGTACCCCAAGCTCCCTGGAGCTCTTAGAGCTTAATGTACATATCATACAGGACCCTCCTAAGAGGGTCTCTCCACGACTCCTAGTCGTTCTCGAAAAGTCAAGAATTTGACCTTTCTCAGGGGCTTCGTCAGAATATCGGCGACCTGCTCATTAGTCCCAATATGATGGAGCCTTATTGCTCCTCATTGTACCATGTCCCAAATAAAGTGGTACCTGATATTGATGTGCTTGGAGCGATCATGAAATACGAGATTCTCTGATAAACGAAACCCACTCTGGTTGTCGCAGAGGATCATAGTAGTATCCAGCATATGTCCAAACAACTCATTGAAGAGCTTCCTCAACCAGACAACTTCACAAGAGGCCATACTCGTAGCAATGTGTTCAGCCTCAATGGTGCTCAAAGCCACCGACTTCTGCTTCCTGCTCATCCAGGATATCGAAGCAGAACCCAAAGAAAAACACACCCAAAAGTGCTCCTGCGATCCACCACATTGTCTGCCCAATCAACATCAGAATAACCATGCAACCTCACATCTTCGGCAATGTATCTCAGTCCATGAGTGATTGTGCCCCAAAGATATCTCAAAAGATTCTTGGCACCAATCCAATGTGAGTGGTGAGGCTCAACCATATATTGGCTCAACGTGTTGACTGCAAAACATATATCAGGACGGGAGTTCACCAAGAACATCAGTGCTCCTATGAGTTGACGATACTCAAAAGCATTTCCCAATACAAGTCCGACAACACTACCGCATAACTTCTTGAAGTTAAGCTCCATTGGGGTAGTCACAGGCTTGCAATCCACCATCCCAAATCTTTCTAATATCTTCACCACGTATTTTCCTTGAGATAGGAAAATTTCTCCTGGCTTTTGCCAGACCTCCAACCATAGGAAGTAGTGCATCAGTCCCAGGTCCTTCATCTCAAATTCAGAAGCCAACTCCCTCTTACATTTGTGAATGAGAGGGTCTGCTCCAGTTAGAAAGAGGTCATCAACATACATCACCAGTATGAGAGGCTTATCATCTTCAACCTTAAAGTAAAGGTTCGAATCGGCTTCACTCCTAGTGAATTCCAGCTTCATCAAATAGATATCGATCCTCTCATACCAAGCTCGGGGTGCTTGCTTTAGCCCATAGAGAGCTTTCTTCAACCTGCATACATGAGATTCCTGAGTATGAATCTCAAACCCCTCGGGTTGTTCCACATAGACTTCCTCTTTAATCAAACCATGCAAGAAAGCGGTCTTGACATCCATTTGATGTAGGTTCCATCCTTGCAAAGCAGCAAGAGCTATGATTGAGCAGATTGTAATATCCCTAACCCAGAATATTCCTCAAACCCCAACAAACTCCAACCAAATACGTGCAAATGATATAATAACCCAAAAATGACAAAATAACAGTGGTACAACATATAATAATGTAAACGGGAAATATAAGCAGATACTCAAGAAATGTAGCGTGAAATGCTAAACCATTTTATTATATTGAGCAATAAAATGAGTACAGGAGGTGATCAGAAAGATGGCACCTCGACTTGCACAAGGCAAGTGAAGAAATACTCTCAGAATAACAGAGAATGACCTCTCTGCGTGGATGCTGTTGGAGAACTGCCGTGCTGCTGCTGCTAGAAAACAAATGATGATTTGGGGTTGCTCCCCTCCTCGGAAAATGCTGAAACTCTGGAATTGGGCTCTACTCAAGAAACCCAGAAAGCTTTCCTGGAATAGCCGACCCCCGGAAATCACCCCCTTGGGGATCTGCACAGTTCCTTAATGCTCTGCGCTGCCACTGAAGAAACCCTTCTAGAACTTTGCCTGCAACTCTGCCAAAAATCCTCCAATATGCCAGGGCTGGTCCCCTGCTCAATCCCCTGGCATAAATCCTCCTACAAAAACCCCAATCCAACACTATTTCCAGAAATAACTGCGTCCCTCTCTTAGTGTTGCACAGTCCTCCAAAACGCTGATGAAACTACTGCTGAAATTGCTGCTGAAACGCTGATAGAACTACTGCTGAAATGCCAATGGAAATACCTTGCCTGAGTAGGCACTTGAAGTCCTTCGGGGCTAAGGGTGAGATCTCCGAACGGAGACACTCGATGCACTAAATAGTGCTGCAGACTAGCTAAACAGCTAGCGTGCTTAGAAGTCGAAATGACTAGCTCAAAATGCACATAACTGAATGATCAAAATGAGGGGGCTCCTCTCTCTTTTATAGCCTTTGCCTCTCTCAATCCCAAGGCTCACTCCTCCTGGGTGGTTCCCCTCTTGCCACGTGTTCCTTCCCTCCTGCAGTCTTTCCATGTGTCTGTGTGGGCTCCATTTCTGCGTCCCCCTTTGCCCCCCTTGGCTCCCCTTTAAGTCACATGTTGTGCTACTAGGAAGTGACTTTTTATTTTGAAAGTGAGTTATGTCCCCCTCCTCACTTTTTTATTTACAAATAACTATAGAAGGCAAAAATTGAACAAAATCGAATATTCCAATTAGCCATGGCTAATTAGGAATATTACAGTCTCCCCCGGCAAAATGTTGCTTGTCCTCAAGCAACTGAAGTGATGGATGCTACAAGATCTTCTCACTCTCCCAAGTGGCATCCTCATCCGGAAAATTCTTCCATCTCACCAAGAATTCCCGGACCGTCCTGCTTCGCAGCTGCCTCTCCCTGGTATGAATGATAGCCTCCGGCTACAATACCAAATGTCCCTCGTCATCCATGGGTGGTAGCTCATCTATCACTGTCACCTGCTGCCCCAATGTCTTTTTTAGGCATGATACATGAAAAACGTTATGAATCTTGCTGCCTTGGGGCAGCTCCAACTCATATGCAACCTGTCCAATCCTGCATATCACCTTGTACGACCCATAAAAGTGGGGCTTGAGCTTCTCAGCCCCCTTCTGCTTTAGTGACGATTGTCAGTATGGTTGTAATCGTAGGTAGACCATGTTCCCTACCTCGAACTGTCTCTCCACCCTGTCGGCATACAATGTCTGCTAGTTCAGCGCTGTAGCCATGTTATCCTTGAGAGCTCAGAGAATATCCTGACTCTCTTGGATCCAAATCTTGGCTCTAGGAGCCTTGCTATCACCAAACATCACGTCAGCAAAAGATAAAGGATGATACCCATATAAGGCATAGAATGGTGACATACCAATGGACATGTGATGTGAAGTATTGTAGCAGTACTCCCCTAGATGCAGCCACTTCAACCATGCTCACTGTTGCCCACTGACATAGTTACACAAGTAGCCCTCTAGCCACTTGTTAACTATCTCTGTCTGCCCATCTGTTTGTGGGTGATAACTGGTACTCGGTGTCAACTCCGTCCCCACCAACCGGAAAAGCACCTGCCAAAACCCGCCCATGAAACGGTTGTCCCTATCACCGACGATGGTCTTAGGAAGACCATGTAGTCTGAAGATCTCTCTGAAGAACAACTCGACCACTTGTGCTGTTGTATAGTGTGCGGATATGGCAAAAAAGTGTGTGTACTTCGTCAGTCGATCAATGAAGACAAAGATACAATCCTTGCCCTATACCATGGGCAACCCTGTGATGAAGTCCATCGAAATACTCTCCCATTTCCCCTTCAGAATGGGAAGATGCTGCAATAATCCCGCAGGATGGCTCATCTCTCCTTTGTTCCTCTGGCAAACATCACACTCCTGGATGTGCTAGAGTACGTCCTCCTTGAGGCCCTTCCATGAGAACCTCTCCCTAATGGCCTTGTAGGTTTTGGTAAACCCTTGATGTCTTGCCAATGGTGAATCATGTGATGCCTGGAGTATCTTCTTCTTGAGATGAGACCCCTCGGTCAAGAAGATCTGGTCCCTGTAATAGATGATCTCATCGACCACCCTGTATCTGTCATCTGCCATCTGCCCATCCAGAACCTTACATGCAAACCTGTCCTTGGAGTACTCTAATAAGATTCGAGCCCTCCAGTCTATATCCAAGCTCATAAGAGACAACGTGGCTGGTCCACGTGAAAGGGCATCTGCTACCACGTTGTTCCTACCCTTGACATACTTAATGTCAAAGTCATATGCTTGGATCTTACTGATCCACTTTTGCTGCCTCTCTTGTAGCTGCTTCTGCTCCAAAAAAAACTTGAGGCTGTTGTAATCAGTCCTCACCCTGAACTTGTTATCAATCAAATACTGCTGGTACTTAGCCAATGCATGCATGATGGCTAGCATCTCCTTGTCGTATATAGAATACAACCTCTCGTGTGGAAGGAGCTTCTGGCTCTCAAAGGCTATAGGGTGACCTCCCTGCATCAACACTGCGCTGATCCCCTCTCCCGACGGATCACACTCCAAAACAAATGGCTGTGTTAAATCTGGCAACGCAAGCACTGGGCAGTTGCTCATAACCTCCTTGAGCTTGTCAAAGGCTGTGCTGTGTCCGACCAACTGAATGCCCCCTTCCTCGTCAAATCTGTCAGGGGTGCAGCAAGCTGTGAGAAACCTTTGATGAACTTCCGGTAGTAAGTATAAATGCCAATGAATCCTCGAAGTTTCGTCACATTTCTCGGCTCCAGCCATTCTCTGATGGCCCTGATCTTCTCCTCGTGGACTCTCACTCCGTCCACCCCTATGATGTGTCCCAGATACATCTCCGTCAACCCAAACTCACACTTGGAGAGTTTGGCATAGAACTGCTGCTCCTGCAAGATATGCAATACTGTCTCAATGTGTTGGAGATGCTCCTCCCATGTCATACTGTAAATGAGAATATCATCAAAGAATACCAACATAAACTTCCTCAAGTGACTACGGAAGATGTGATTAATGCAAGACTGAAATGTAGCGAGGGCGTTGGTTAGCCCAAAAGGCATCACCAAGAACTCAAAGTGCCCATAGTGACACCTAAAGGCGGTCTTGGGAATGTCCTGCTCCCTCACGCGAATCTGATGGTACCTAGATCTCAAATCAATCTTTGAGAAGAACCGTTCTCCCCTCAACTCGTCCATCAACTCATCGATCTTGGGTATGGGGTACCTGTTCTTCAGGGTCTTCTTGTTCAGGGCCCTGTAGTCAATGCACTCCTTAGTGTACCATCCTTCTTCTTCACCAACGCCACAGAAGAAGGAAAAGGACTCGTGCTCGGTCGAATGTGCCCAAGAGTCAGCAACTCCTGGACAACCCGCTCAATCTCATCCCGATAGGCCTTGGGGTGCCTATAGGGGGTGGTGATTACTACCTATATGCCCTGCTCAAGCTCGATGGTGTGCTCAAACCCCCGATCCGGTGGCTGTCCTGGTGGAATCTCCCCAAACACTATGGCATACCGATCAAGGATGGATTGTATCTCTGGATGTACCGTCTGCCCTGTAGTCCCTGCCTCTAATGCACGCAGTTCCACTGCCCACTCTATGTCTCCCTTCCGGAAGACTGCCTCCATCTGATGAGCCGACATAGTCTAAGGTGGATATGTGTGCTGTCCTGGTATCTTCTCATGCCTCCTTGTCTTCTCATCATCCCACTCCATCTCTAGGGTCTTCCAATCCGTTGCGACCTTCCCTAGAGTGATAAGCCACTGAACACCCAATATCATGTTGGTGTTCGGGATATCGACCACGAAAAAGTGGTCAATCAATGTGTAGGTGCCCATCGTCATTGAAAGCTCTGGAACATAACGAGCACACATCATGGTCTGATCTCCTGGGACCAAGACTGAAAACCCATCGATGCTCTATGTATGTATACCTCTCCGCTCAACCATCTATGCATCAATGAAGTTGCGGGTCACCCCATTGTCAACCAACACTGATACTCGCTGGCCACGTATTGTCCCTCGTACACGTAGCGTCAGATACTTGGGAACTCCTCGCAATGCTGCAAGGGCCCCTCCGGTGGGTGCAAAAGATGCACCACCTGCTGCTGGCGGTGGAGGTGGCAAAGGTCCCTGTATGGCATGGCTATCTCCTGCCTCTATATCATCCTCGTCATCCTCTTCTCCACTGCTCTCGAAGAAGACCTCAATAAAATGTGCTTTGCCAGCAACACATCTATGTCCCGGTGCCCACGGCTCTTGACATGTGAAGCACAACCGCTTCTTCTTCAGCTCCCTCTTGACATCGTCCTCAATCTGTACTCGTCATGGATTCCCCTTTGGAGGTGGAATCCTCACATCCTTCCCCTTAGACTGAAAAGGTTGTCTTTGGGGGTAAGGTGTCCGGGTCCTAGGTAAGACATCCTGTAAGTCCCGGGTCCTACTGATAGCGTCCTGGAGTGTGGCTGGTCTAGTGCATCAGACTAGACCCCGAATTGGCTCTTCTAACCCCTCAACATACATATAGACCCTCTGCGCCGTGGATAGGTCTTGCACCATTACGAAGACCCTCAAGAAATCTGCAATGTAGGTCTCTGGGCTCCCTATTTGTTTGAGCCTCGTCAGCTCAACAAAATGCTACTCTAGATCCCTCCGATCAAATCGCTCCATCAATCTCCTAGTAAACTCTGCATATGTCGTCACTGTAGAGTGCCCGAGTGTAACCATCCCATGAAACCACCAATCCTGGGCCTCACCATCCAAATGCAATGTTGCCACCTTGATGGCCTCTCTCTCCGACATCTGGTTAAGCTGGAAATAAATGTCCAGCTTCTCCACCCAAGACTTTGCCGAATCGTTTGATGAACCATCAAACATAGGCAAGTGGAATCTACTCGCTGCACAGTGGGTGTCACCATCATGGTAATGTCGGTACCCTCGGTGATGGTCGCGGGGTCTACTATCTCGCTGGAGTTGAACAAAGTCTTTGAATGAAAGAGCATCCCTGAACTCCTGCCCATAGCCCTGGTACTCTGCAAAATAATCGCCCATGACCGGGCTCTGCCTCCCACTGGGCTCCGACCCTTGTATCTGCTCCTAAGAAGGTGGGCATGGTAGAGTAGGGGCATGCGAGGCCACCTGCTGCGCAGTATCACGCTACTCTGGCAAATGATGGGATGCACCTAATCCCTCACCAATCTGAAAAACCTGTGGGCTCTCACGCTGTCTGGACTCTACTGCCCTGAATCTCTGCCCCATCACCTCAATCTACCTCGACAGATCCTGCACTGATTTGAGGAGCATATCCGCAAATTTCTTCTTGTCCTCGTCTGCCATCGGATCCCTCGGCTCTGCGTCCACCACAGGCTCCTCCTATTTTGCGTCCACCACCGGAATATAGTCTCCCTCTCCGTAGGTATTCTCCAACCTATGCCCAGTGTCTTTGTATCTCCTACCCCTGTAACAAATGTAGGGCTCTTCCCCCGGTGTCATAGATTGCTAGCTCCACAGGCTGAGCCAGATCTAAGCTATAATACCACTGTAATATTCCTAACCCGGAATATTCCTCAAACCCCAGCAAACTCCAACCAAATATGTGCATATGATATAATAACCCAAAAATGACAAAATAACAGTGGTACAGCATATAATAATGTAAACAAGAAATATAAGCAGATACTCAAGAAATGCAGCGTGAAATGCTAAGCCATTTTATTATACTGAGCAATAAAATGAGTACAGGAGGTGATCAAAAAGATGACACCTCGATTTGCACAAGGCAAGTGAAGAAATACTCTCAACTTTTGGTTCTCATGTATGTGAATAAATTTTACTGTGTTTATTGTGGTGTTGCATGGATATTTGGTCATGCTATGCCCCTTCACACTTCACATCATTGCTTAGAAATTCTCAGGTTCTTCCGCTTTGCTGAAAATTCTATAAGGTTGCCTCTACCACCTCTTGATTTGACTTGATGGGGGTCATATGGTGTTCCTTTGACTTCATAGATAGTATTCTTGAAATCAAATTCCGTTGAGAACTTTTGAATTAACTTAACTTTGCTTCTGTTCACTTTCATTGGGATCACAAGACTCCTGTCTGCTTGGAAAGTAACCGACTTTGGTGCAGCCACAGTTTTTGCTTCTGATCCTTCACTGTCTCCTAGTCCTTGTTCTGTTACCACAGTTTATTTATGAAAGCACAGAGAAAAATATTGAGGAGACAAGAATCTGGAATGTATATTCAATTCATGTAATTGGTATAGTACTTATAGACGAAGAATTCAGTGACAAAACTTAATAAGTTAGTTAAGACCTAACCAGTAATTAATTTCCTAATGTGTAATTTGTATTGACTTTTATTACACCATTAACTAACATCTAGTGACCAAGTTAATAACTCTGAAATCCAACATTTACTACATAGGTACAAAATAAACATGTATGATGTCCTAAACTTGAAAAATATTTATATTCTATTCTAGCTCCAACTTGCTCTTATTCTCTTCCTATTTTATTCCAGTGGTCCTCTCTTCCTAAGTACAGTCAAGAGTGGGAAAGAAGTGGCTGAGTACCCATATGTATGACCAAGTATCATATAGAATTCGAAACTCACTATTTTACAGTCATTAATTATTTACTTTTCTTTCTTTTCTGGAATCAATATCAGTTCAGTAACACCAACATTGGCTTCTTGTGGGAGTGGCTTCAATTCGTTACCCGACTTATTGCTGCTTGAATTGATTAGATTATTTATTTATTGTTCGTGTGACTTATTGGTTATATTATTTATTGTTCGTGTTACTTTATGCCATTTACTACAAATGGGTTGCAAGGTGAATAGTGTTGTGGGGTAGAACTTTGTTTTAGGGACGGTCCAACCAAGTCACGTTTATCTCCATCAGCCAAGTGGCTGTTAGTAACCTTCTAAAAATTTTAATGTACATTAATGTTCTTCGGGCCTTATGTTTATTATTGGCATGGCTTTTCAAGTTGTGAAGCAGAATTGCCAATAAATCAAGTCATGTTCGTTTGAGTCATAAAATATTGTTCATGAGAAGTAGATAGCTGAAGATTTTAATTGAATGGTTAATACAAGGGGATAACAATGTTGAGTGCTATCTTGCAGTTCAATTGCTTCTTCCTCATGCCCGTAGTGGACAAGTTTCCAGCTCTGCTACGTGAAGACTTGGAGGCTGCATTTGAAGATGATTTGGATAATGCATTTGATATAGCAAATGCACGAAGGGCTTTAGACCAACAGAAAAGGGATCTAGAGATTGAACTTCGGAGGGTACATTCCTTTAGTCCTTGATTTCTGTTTTACTAATTGTTCAATTTCATTTCCTCTTTCTTATTTTCTCGAAGAAGAACTAAAGGAATTTTTTCTGCGACTTTGAATTTTCATTTCTATTGCATGCTTTTGCAGATTGAGAGACTTAAAGAAAAATTTGAAGCCATTCATCATGATCTAAGTGGATATCAATCCTCTTTTGGAAAAGATATTGCAAATCAAATTACCATGTTAAACATTCATGAGAGAATTTAAGTGCAATTACTTTGCTTAAGCTAATATTTTATTATATTTCATGAGGTTCAACTTGCACTCTGCTGAGGCATATTATCGGATTCTCTTTCATTGTGTTGTAAAATAAGTGGAAGTCAATACTTTGTACTCGGACTCTCCAAAAAAAAAAATGCACATTTAAAAGTTGTAAGCAAACTTAAAAAAGAGGCTTTGAATTTGATGGTATTCTATATTTGTTAATCCAATTTATATTAGATGATAGTGTACATAAATTGCTTTCAAAGAATTTGTTCAATGTTTGAAATCACCACTCAATAGAAAGAGTCCATTGAGAATGTAGCCTCCTTGTCTTGGAGACACTGAGGTTTTCACATATGATAAAATGAAAATGTCTTGGGATATGAAATCTTTATAATAAAATAAGTTGCGTTTCCATATAATATTTCAAACTTACTAGACACTATCGTAATTGAGTGTAATGATCCAAACTTAAATAAACGATGATATGCAAAGCAAAAACGATTTATACACAAAAATTTTCAACAATCAATAAATGCTAATAAAATCTCTAGAAGTAAAAACCAACTAAGCCATTTTATTAATGAAATGGAGCAAGTACAATAATATGGAGAAATGCACCTGGGCTTGCCTCAAGGACAAGTTGGACGACAAGTTGGACATGGCCCAAGTGATAAAACAATAATCTCGAAGCTGGAAATGACTACTCTAATGTTTTGTGTTGACCTAGAAACTGCATTGTTGGTTGGAAAGGAACTGCAAGAAACCCTATCTTTAGTGTTTAGAAAATGCTAAAACTTTATATCTGGGATCCTTGTCAAAAACCCAGAAAAACCCATAAAGGGTTTGGGCTGAATCCAACCTCCCAAATTTGGCCTCCAATATGCCCTATGCAATTCCCAACGATTCTACACTATCTCTTGTAAAAATACGGCTGAAAACCCTACCTCCAATGCTCAGAAAATTATGAAACTTTATATCTAGGATCCTTGTCGAAAGCTCAGAAAAACCCAGAAATGGTTTGGCTAGATTTTGAATTTTCAAAATTGACCTCTAATATGCCCTCCAAGCTGCTCTAGAAAACAGTCTGCAGTAAACCCCAACGAAATCCTCCTCCAATCTCATGAAAATGTAGCAATCATTTCTCCAAATATTTCCCTTAACCTCTATGGTAAAGTTCAACCTCAAACACTGATAGTCTACCCTCCATGTGAACACCTAGTGTTGCCTCTGCGTTGGCCTAGGAAGTGTGAAAATCACCCTGCGAAGTAGCACACTCTAGCTCCAAAACTTCTCCCAAATGCCAACAATCCTCCTATTCCTCCTCTCTGAAAAATCCTTCACCAATACTCCTTTGCAAGAAGCCTCAAGCAAACTCGACCTCATCTTCACTGCGCCCACCAGTAATACGCACCACCTGGAGAGGGATGCAATTGTTGGGAATCACACTCAGATCCTCCTCTTGAAAGAATGAAAGAAAACCTTCCTAGGGTGGCACTCGAAGTCGCCCGAAGAAAGGGTGAGCTCTTCGCTTGAAGAACTCATGTTGAACAACAAGTGACTCGACTAAGCAGCTCAAGCGACCAAAGAGAAATTGATATTACCAAAAAGATGATTGAAATGAGGAGAGTTGTCTTCTTTATATAAATTTTGTGGAGCACTTTTCCCTCCAATTTTACCTCTATCATGGGCCCTCACTTAACCACCTCCATGCAAATTAAACTAGGGAGTGTGTATTTCCCGAGTGTGGGTGGTCCCCATGTGTAATTTAACCACAACAAAAAAACTTTTCCTAAGTCTAATCTCCTAATAAAAATTGAATGGGCCCCACTATCTCCAAAATTGGCTCCCAAAATGCAATATTTTGTCTTGTTCCAAATTAATTTACAAAGGGACATGACATTTCTTCCCTCCCAAATGTTGTTTGTCCCCAAGCAACTTCGGTGTTGGATGCTCAAGTATGTGCTTCCCCTCCCAAGTAGGATCCTCATTCAGCAAGCTCCTCCAATGCACCAAAAATTGCTTGTCCTCAAGCAATGCCTGAACAGGCATCCTCTCTGACTATGGATCCCCATTGTCGCTACAAACTTCACCAGGGTTCCAAATATGCCGTTGAATCGCCCTTGATCGTTGTACTATCCTATAGTGAAGGAGTCCCTCGATACCAGGATTCCAAGCCAACTTGATCAACGTGAAGCACCGCATGCTACACTCACTATCTTGCCAGATAGGGGCGTTAGGAACCCTTTGTCTACTACCAAAACGTAGAGCATCTCGACGACGTGAAACTCCATCCAAATCCTCTTGAAGCTGCCCTACCGAATAGTCCACCTTATGCACTCTAATTGTGGGACCCTGAAGATATAACTCAATCCCCATGCGAATGAAGCCTCTCATGGATGAGCTCCTCCTCCAATCCTCTTGCTGGCCATCTTACCATGTTGATGAAGTCTCCCACGCCATCAGCGAATCATGGAAACCAAATGGAAGATTTGGATGACCCTCCCCTATAGAAATCCACTCACCTCTATAGGTAGTTGAACTGCTCAACCCTATTATGCTAGAATCCCCTGCTTGTCGCAAAAGGAATCTATCCTTTGACGTCGTGACAATCTGGTAATGACTGAGTTCCTAGCATGCTCATACCAGGGCCTCCTCTCCCATAACTCTCGGTCATAATATATGCGATGATGGAGGATAGGCCAATCTTGCCAATGCGACTCAACAATGTCGGTGCCTATCACTCCATGGTTAGCCCCAATCCTTAGCAACAATCTGCCTCATCCTATGGTGAGGGATTCAATGATCCCCCATTTGTCTGTCTGTGAATGAATCAGTCTGCGTGTCATCCCGACAATGCTTATTGAGGAGTGGAGTATCCTACCAATCCATTGGATCCATAGATCCCATAACCATACTGGAGGTCCAAAACCCCCAATCCTCTATGTTTATCATTGTGATACACTGCTAGTTGTTGGGACCCCTCTGTGCCTCATCTCTACCTCATTTAGGTATCCAATAGGTAGGCACCAAGCATCAAGAACCTGTGTCGCGAATATCCAACCGCTTTGTCCCTTCCAAATCACACAATAAGATCTTTTCATGTCCCTTCCTAAATTATTTTGGAACAAGATTAATTTTTATATTATGGGGCCAATTTCGGAGTTAGTGGGTCCCATCTGGTTTTATTAGGAGATTAGACTTAGGAAAAGTTATTTTGGTTGTGTTTAAGTTTTGCATGGAGATGGTTAAGTGAGGGCCCACGATGAAGGAAGAATTGGAGGGAAAAGTGTTCCACAAAATCTATATAAGGAAGGCATCTCTCCTCATTTCAATCATCTTTGGCGTATCGAATTTCTCTTTGGTTATTCGAGTTGCTTAGCCGAGTCACTTGTTGTTCAGCAAGAGTTCTTTAAGTGGAGAGCTCACCCTTTCATCGGGGGACTTCAAGTGCCACCCTAGAGAGGTTCATCTACATTTTTTTAGAGGAGGTTTTCATTGTGATTTCCAACAATTGTATCCAATGTCTCCAGGTGGTGTGTATTCCTGGAGGACACAGTGAGGAGAGGTCGAGTTGTGATTTCGACATCACTTAGAGGAGCTTTGGTCGGGAGAAATTTAGGAAAGGAGGTTTGGGTGTTTTGCTGCATTTTGGATAAGTTTTTGAGTTGAGAGAGAGAGTTTCTATTCAGCGGGGTTTTTGCACTTCTTGGGCTAGTGTAGAGGGAGAATATTGTGCACAAGTGGGAGGTGGAATCTCAACTATTGTGGTTGTTCCTTGTCAAGAGAGACAAGGGAAACACTAGTTGAGGTGAGTGTTTCTTTTCCGGAGCATTGGAGGATTTTGTTGGTATATTTGTAGGTTGTGTGCTCATTATGGGACTTTTGAGGTCTAAATGGGCCTCTTAAGGAAATTATAAAATAATAGTGGAAATAATAAAATAAGATTACATTACATCATCAAATTTTAGAGGGAAAAAAAATATATATATATATTTTTTCAACTCGTATTTTCAACTTATTCTCCCTATGGGTTTACTCAAATTTCAAGTGGAAACACTCGTTGCATGCATATTTTGATTCTTCATCCAAGGAGTACTCGTGTTGCATACTTTCGATGGACCTTGCTACATGAAAAATGAGAAATACATGAAAAGCGTGAGTGCAATCACGTTTTTGCATGTATTTCTCATTTTTCATGTAGTTATGTCCATCGAAAGTATGCAACATGAGTACTCCTTGGATGAGGAATTACATTTTGCATCCAACGAGTACTCCCACTCGAAATTTGAGTAAAACCTTAGGAAGATAAGTTGAAAAAATAATTTTATTATTTTTTAATATTTTTTACATTTTTTAACCCAAAAATGGTGAACCATCCCCCATGGTTGACATCATCATCTTGAATCCTACTAGTTCTTATAAAGTTTATTTTGGTTGTACATTTTTCTTCGGAGGCCCATTTTAGACCTTAAAAGTTCTCTAATGCCAACAGTTTTGGAGGGCGTAGGGCCTTTTGGGGGTCAATTTTGGAAGGTCAAAACCCGACCAAACAATTTCTGTGTTTTCTGAGAGGAGTACGTGGTTAAAATTTCAGAATTTTCCAAACTATATTCTAGCTTGAAATCCTAATTCTTATAACAGGGGGAATTGCTAGTTAGCTGGGGAATTTTCACCATTTTGTGGGTTCGACTTTGGCTTGGAGATAGGCCAAACCCTTTATGGGTTTTGTGGGTTTTGGTCAAGGAGCTTTAGGTTAAATTTGCAGCATTTTCTGAGCAACGAAAGATGGAGTTTCTTGCAATCCCTTTCCAACCAGTAATGTAGTTTTCTAGGCAACACAGAGCATTAGAGTAGTCATTTCCAACATTTGAGATCATTGTATTATCACCTAGGTTCTATCACATTTGCCATTGAGGCAAGCCCAGGTGCATTCCTCCATACTATTGTACTTACTCCATTGATTAATAAAATGATTCAATTGGTTCTTACTTCTGGAGTTTTTATAAGCATTCATTGATTGTTTAAAATTTATGTGTTGTAAATCGTTTTTCTTTGCATATCATTGTTTATTTAAGTTTTAAACATTACAGTGGTATCAGAGTATGATCTTGGCCCAACTGTGGGTAACCAGTAAGATCATGGGATATTTGGGCATGTATGCACAGTGACAGGTTACACCATACACCAGCCATGGCTCAAGGGAGATTCAATATGCAAGAATTTTGGGGTGGAATCCGCTGGAACGATGAGAAGTTGGCTCAGTTGAGGAAGTCATCAAACCAAATCCATCATTTTCCTTACAGCAAAGACACTAGAGGTGCACAAGTCATGGGAATATAACCACTTACACCATGTGGGGAAAGCCGACAGAATCTGGGCACTGGATCTCTTGAAAGGGACTAAGCATGACATGGACATTTAAAGGGTGAGACCAGGGGGCGCTTTTACTGTTGGATACATTGATTTAGATATCATGAGCCTGAGGAGGAGCTTGAGCATGATGCTGAGAGCCCACATGATATTGAGGAGCACATCAATTTACCTGGTGTGGCACAGGAGACACCATTATTTAAGACCTCTTTGATAGCCCCAGTTGACACCTTGGTGGAGAGGATAGAGCTTACACACATAGACCAATCCGTTGAGGAGCCACCCATGGATGAGATGCAAATAATTGTTTAGGTATCCAAAGCTATGACTAAGTTTGCAGGTGATAGATACCCATGGCAGTTTCATTAGTTCCAGGCTGTCCTTATAGCATTGAGAGAGAAGGTCACCACGGTATGAGAGGCCATTCTACAACAAAACGAGGAGTTGGAGGGCATGAGAGTGGTTTGTGCCGAGTCAATGGCCAAACTGACTTGCGTTGGGGAACAATTGGACTCCTAATGGTACCACTAGAGTGTACTTTAGAGCATCAGAGCAAAGCTCTTCAGACATACATAGATGGGGCTTGTAGCGTCAGTAGTTTGCCTCTGCACCTTGGAGGGGGAGAGGCAAAGCCTCTTCAACATATTTTATGTGTTGACCAGGTTGACGAAATGGGGAGACATAAGCGGTGCAGGGTGCAAAATTTGTCGGATGGAGAGCTTGTCCTACGTATGAGAGTTCATATATTCAATCCTTCTCTTGGGGTTGGATTGCGAGAGATTCTGAGTTGGTCCCCAATGCAGTGGGCTATGGAGATGGTAGTGGACGGACATGAAGCTCAATACGAGCTTTGTTAAAATTGGCAACTAGGACCAAACTCCATGTGGGTCATCTTATTTATGCCAGTTGATATTTTCTTGGATTCCTCTCTCCAAGAGGTGTAGGATTGATCTGAAGATCATTCAATTCTAACATGTATTTATGGAGATATGAATTTACTTGTGTTATTTGGCAATTTGTCAAGGTCGGCCAGCAAGCAAATTACCCGAGCTCAACCTCAACGTTGCATTATAAATAGAAGAGTATTCAAGTCATTTGACACACACTTATCGCTTGTGATCTTTCTCCACTCGTTTGGGTTTTGGTGGAAAGAGAGGTCTAAAGGAAAGATCCCTAATCGCAGTCCAAAGGAGAAGCCCTATACGATTTCCTAAAGGAGTTCAAGCCGTAGTGAAGAGAGGCTTTTAGCCGTAGTCCGGACATGCCCTAGACACAGTCCTAAAGGTGCCCCAATCTGTTGTCAAGAGAGACCTATACATAGCTCAAAGAGGAGACCTATTCACAGTCTAAAAAGGCTCCTATACATTGTCAAGAAAAGGCCCAATAGGCAGCCCAAAATGAAGCCCTAGCTATAGTGTGTGAAGCCCTTATTTCGTAGAAAAGAAGGCACTTATACACAGTTCATGGAGAGTCTTAGCAGCTGTTAACAAAGTCTAGATTTGGCCGCAGTCAAGGAGGCATCATACGCAGGCCTAATCTGCCGCAAGGGACGTTAGGGTCACTATCCACAGCCAGCAAGGGAACCCTAGCCGTAGCAAAGGAGGGAGCTTAGTCGCAGCGAAAAGAAACCTCGGCACAACAAGAAGAACCGTAAAAGCATCATGGTCAAATTGTTGTAGGTGACAACACAGTAGTAGAGGTTGTTCCAGGTATGGGTTAAAGTCTGCCTTCAAGGAATGAGAGCCACAGTCATAAGGTGAGGTTGTTTGTTGAAGTCTACCCTCAGACTTAGATCAGATCTATGTAGAGTTAGTTTCATATGTAGATCAGGTACTCATATATACTGATGTTGTTTTGAGGACATTTACCACAATGTTGCTATGTTTTAGGCCACATGCCATAGCATCATAGCAAGGGTTTCTTAGAGCTGCTCTCTTAGGATTGTTTGGAGATTATGAAAGAAGTTTAGGACTACTTCAGGTGCCCTTATCAGATCAACAATTCATCACAATCAAGGGAGTTTAGGGTTGCATATTGTGCCCTAACAACATTGCAGGAGCAGCTAGCAATTAAAGGAATGTTGCATCAGTGTTATGTGAAGGGCCTTTAGTTTGATGATCTCCTCAAAGGATTTGCTTCAGCACTCTTTGTGATTGGATTCAGGGCTGCATCTTTGAATAGTCATCATTAGCAGAATGATGGACTCTCTACTGCTGTCATAAATATCAGTTTTGTATATTTGTACTTTCTCTCTCTCTGCTGAACTATTGAAGAATATAAGAAGAATTGATCAAGGGTTTCCCGACATTGGGGTTTGTCCCTGGTTGGTGCCACATCTTGTGTCCTCTTGTCTTGGCTTGTCTTCTATTGTTTATGTTTATGTTTTATCCGCACTTTACTATCATGCTGATGTGATTGCTAACCTAAATATTGACATTGGGCTAATATGAAAAATTGAAGTACATTGCTCTAAGAACATATCAAAATTGAACATGGTATCAGAGCTGAGGTGAAAAAAAGCCCAAGAAAGAGTGAAAGAGCAATCAACGAAGACAATTGGATAAGGACAAAGGTTGAATGGGTTGTTCATCCCACTTCCCAGCTAAAGACAAGCTTCGTGAAAAGTCTAACTATCACAGATGGAAGATGTCTCTTGATCTGACATTGGAAGAACAAGAAGTGTTGGATTATGTGAAGGGTAAAATCCCTGAGCCTCCATCAAATGCACTCGCTGCTACAAAGAACAAGTACACCAAAGGTGAAGTCAAAGCGAAGAAGATTATCAAAGATTCCATTGACAAGCGTCTGGTGGCCTACATCTCCGATTTGAATGCCTCCAAGGAGATCTATGACCGATTGGTAAGCATGTTCAAAGTTAGTGATGCAAATCAAATTTTGTTCCTGAAAAATATGTTGAAGGATATTAAGAAGGCCAAGGATGAGGATATTCAATCCTACTTCTTAAGGATCAATGAGATCAAGAATGATCTTCTATCGATTGGAGAAGTTATTCTTGACAAGGAACTTTCTATCGCTACTCTTGGAGGGCTCCCACCTGAGTGGTATATATTTAGAACCACTATTTTCAATAATGATCGAATTCTAGGGTTTGAAGAATTGATGTCGAGATGCATTCAAGAAGAAACCAAAATGGTGGAGCAAGAAATGCCTGCCTAACTCATGCCAAAAGGAGAAATAATGCAAGGTCTAAAGGTCACTTCAATGGAAAGCCCAGACCTAAAGGTGGAAGGAAGGGCGGATGCATTGCTTGCAATAAGTTTGGCCATTATGTGAGGGAGCGTCCAAATAGAAGGGACACATCACATGATGATGATCACAATTATTCCAGGGGCAACTTCAACAACAATGATCGAAGGAATGATAGGTACAATGGAAAAGGAAAAAGGAATGCAAGACATCAAGGAAATGGTCGACCCTCTAAAAAAGCAAGGAACTCCAGGTATGAGGAATCAAATGTTGTTTCTGATAAGAAAAAGGAATATTATCTTATATCATCCCTCTCCACTACCCCTCCTCTATTGGCTTATTGATAGTGGTGCTTCAAGGCACTTCACCGGATACAAGGAAACTCTCTCTAATATGAGAGAGAAGGAAACAAACTTGGATATTATTCTTGGAGACAATGCCACCTATCTCATAAAGGGTGTAGGGAATGTTACCCTTCAATTGAATCAGGGTAACACGATTCATTTACAAGAAGTTCTATATGTACTGGATCTCAAGAAGAACCTATTGTCCATTTTGGCAATGGAAGACAAAGGTTACAAGGTGGCATTCATCGATGGAAAGGTACATGCTTGGAAAATGAATTTTAAACATGCTTTTACTCTTGGGTTCAGGGTTGGCACTTTGTATCCAGTTGCAGGAAGTCCATTGGGGACCATGTTGTGTGACTCATCTCTTCAATGGCACCAGAGGTCTGCTCATCTTCATTGTAAGTCACTACCCGATGTGAGACAGATGGAGACAGGGATGCCTGAGTTCAAAGAAGAGCATGAAGGCATATGTCCAGGATATATCGAGGGAAAAGTTACAAGTAGTAGAAAGACCATATATGTGGAACAACCCGAGGGGCTTGAGGTTCATGATCAAGAATCTCATATAAGCAGAATGAAGAAAGCTCTCTATGGTTTGAAGCAAAAACCTCGAGCTTGGTGTGAGAGGATTGGTAACTATCTAATGAAGCTGAGATTCACTAGGAGTGAAGGCAATCCAAACCTTTGCCATAAGGTTGTGGATGATAGACCTCTCATACTGGTGCTTTATATGGATGATCTCTTTCTGACAGGTGCAGACCCTCTCATTTACAAACGTAAGAGGGAGTTGGAATTCAAATTTGAAATGGTGGACTGCAAGCCCGTGACTACCCTAATGGAGCTTAACTTTAATAAGTTATGCGGTAGTGCTACCAGAGTTGAATTGGGAAATGCCTCTGAGTTTCATCAACTCATCATGGCATTGATGTTATTGGTGAACTCCCATCTGGATATATGTTTTGCAATTAGCATGTTGAGCCAACAAATGGCTGAGCCTCATCACTCACATTGGATTGGTGCCACGAATCTTCTAAGATATCTTCGAGGCACAATCTCTCATGGACTAAGATAGATTGTTGGAGTTGTGAGGCTGCATACTGATTGCGAAGGCAATATGGTGGATTGCAAAAGCACTTCTAAGTGTTGTTTCTCTTTGGGTTCTTCTTCGATATCCTGGATGAGTAGGAAGCAGAAGACAGTTGCTTTGAGCACCATTGAGGTCGAATACACAGCTGTGACTATAGCCTTATGTGAAGCTGTCTGGTTGGAGAAGCTCTTTAGTGAGTTGTCTGGACACGTGCTAGATACCACTGTGATCCTCTGTGACAACTAGAGTGGGGTCTGATTATCAGAGAATCTCGTATTTCATGATTGCTCCCAGCACATAAACATCAGGTACCACTTTATTCGGGATATGGTACAATGAGAATCAATAAGGCTCCATCAAATTGGGACTGATGGGCAGGTTTTTGATATTCAGATGAAGCCCCTGAGAAAGGTCAAATTCTTGACTTTCCGAGAATGACTAGGAGTCGTAGAGAGACCCTCTCTTGAGGGTCCTGTATGATATGAACATTGAGCTCTGGGAGCTCCAGGGGGCTTGGGGGTACTTCTTGGAGCGATGAGAAACCATAGGGTGAGTGGTTCAACCGTCCTCTAGTGGTTTGCTATGTAGGAAGGATGAGTGGTTCATCCTTCTCCTGCTGAGACACAATCATAGGGTGAGTGGTTCATCCTTCCCCTAGTGATTTGTTGTGTACAGGGTGAGTGGTTCAACCTTCCCCTGGGATACCCCTGGCGACATGTAGGCAGGATGAGTGGTTCATCCTTCTCTTGCTGAGACATCCTACCCATGCAGTCTGGGACTCATGGGAAGTACCTCTCATCTAGCCAATGAGTAGGGAAATGAGGATAAGGACCATAGTACTACCGATGGACGCATCATGTACTACACGTACTCCCTATGCTAGGATGATATTGATCTAGGATTAATTGGCACTAACTTCAGGTCACGAAGAGTGATATTATACACTCTCTTTGTTTGGAACTGATTTTGGATTAGTAAGAGTGGTATAAGACACTCTCTTTATATGGGATTGACTTTGGGTCAATAGAGAATAGTATAATACATTCTCGATCACTTCTTCTTATTCATAGTTCAGTAGAGCAAAACAGAGCAGTGCAGGGCATTGCATTGATAGCAGAGATAATACAAACTGACAGATGGATTAGCAAATGGAGTTCTCCCTAGTTGAGGAGTGTTAAAATTGGAAACTAGGGCCAAACTCCATGTGGGCCATCTTATTTATGGTAGCTGATATTTTTCTTGGATTCCTCTCTCCAAGAGGTGTAGGATTGATCTAAAGATCATCCGATTCTGACATGTATTTATTGAGATATGAATTTATTTGTGTTATTTGACAATTTGTCAAGGCCGGCTAGCAAGCAAATTACCCCATCTCAACCTCAACGTTGCATTATACATAGAAGAGTCTTCACGTCATTTGACACACACTCATCTCTTGTGATCTCTCTCTACTCGTTTGGGTTTTGGTGGAAAGATAGGTCTAAAGAAAAGAGCCCTAACTGCAGTCCTAAGGAGAATCCCTATACGATGTCCTAAAGGAGTTCAAGCCGCAATGAAGAGTGGCTTCTAGCCACAGTTTAGACATGCCATAGCCGCAATCCTAAAGGTGCCTCAATCTGCTGTCAAGAGAGACCTATACGCAACTCAAAGAGGAGACTTATTCACAGTCTAAAAGGGCTCCTATACACTATCAAGAAAAGTTCCAATACGCAACCCAAAATGAAGCCCTAGCCACAGTTTGTGAATCCCTTATCCTAAGGAAAAGAAGACACTTATACACAGTTGTGGAGAGTCTTAGTAGTTGTTAACAAAACCTAGATTTGGTCTCAGTCAAGGAGGTATCATACACAAGCCTAATCTGCAGCAAGTAAGGAACGTTAGGGTCACTATCCACAACCAGCAAGGGAACCCTAGCCGTAGCAAAGGAGAGACCTTAGTCACAACCAAAAGAAACCCCAGCACAACAAGAAGAAGCATAAAAGCATCATGGTCAGATTGTTGTAGGTGACAACACAGTAGTAGAGGTTGTTCTAGGTATGGGTTAAAGTCTGCCTTCAAGAAATGAGAACCACAGTCATAAGGTGAGGTTGTGTGTTGAAGAAGTCTGCCCTTAGACTTAGATCAGATCTATGTAGGGCTAGTTTCATATGCAGATTGGGTACTCACATATACTGATGTTGTTTTGAGGAAATTTACCATAGTGTTGCTATGTGCTAGGCCACAGGCCATAACATCATAACAAGGGCTTCTTAGAGCTGCTCTCATAGGATTGTTTGGAGATTATGAAGGAAGTTTAGGACTACTTCAGGTGCCCTTATGATATCATCTATTCATCTTAGTCAAGGGAGTTTAGGGCTGCATACTGTGCCCTAACAACATTGCAGGAGCAGCTAACCATCAGAGGAATGTTGCATCAATGTTGTGTGAAGGGCCTTTAGTTTGATGATCTCCTCAAGGGATTTGCTTCAACACTCTTTGTGATTGGATTTAGGGCTGCATCTTTGAACAGTGATCATTAGTAGAATGATGGAATCTCTACTTGTTATATGGAATTTGCATCTACAGATAAACACATTTTCCCTAGGTGGGTAGCTACACCTAGAACAACAGAAAGAAAGTAGTTTAACCTTTTCCTATAGTAGATAGATGAGATAAAGGAACTTACTTGTAGTCTTTCTCTTCCTTAATCCCCTTTGAATTGCTCTAGTCGCTCCCACTTGAACTAAATATGCTCAATTGCTACATGTGTCAATAGAAACAGAAACAACAAATGATCAAAGCATACATGATCTATCTACTATAAACCAATGGAATCGAAGATATTGAAACACATAATCATCATAGATATGAACAAGAATATGAGAAAATGAATAAACACTTTATTAATGTAGAAGGAAGAGTTTCACCTAATACAATTCGATCTTGTGCCACTCCTCTAGCTTCAATCCAACCCTCATCACACCAAAAGCACACCAATCCAGTAGCATAACATTACTTGATATGAACTCAAATCTCAAACCAATAGTATTTCCTTACAAACTTCAAATTCTAGCCCATTGATCACTATGATGAGTTCCCAATTTTATAGGAAATGGAGGTGGTTTTGTCATAAATGAGGGTATTGAATGGCCTTCCAAACTTGGAGTTAGTTTCCATGGAGCAAGGGATGATAGGTTAGGAGTTTAATGGATCCTTAGCCTATCCAATTTCGAGCTCATAAGAGGACATAAGAGATGGGATCCTTCTAGAATGATCTAGAATCAAGGAATATTCCCAGAACCCTATGCAAATTTCACTCAATCTCACCTAGCACTGGTCAAAGAGGGCCTAAGTGCACTATAGTGTAGGCGAAAATGTGTCTGCCTTCTCTGCAACGCAGTTACCCCTGACTAAGGCTGCGCTGGTGTCCCAAGGAGGTATTTCAACAAGGCTTCAGGATAGGAAACTTTTTTGGATGGAAGCATTCAAGGTGATGACTTGTCTAGGGCATGTAAAAACTGAATTAGGGTTTGATGAGCCCTAATTGTACTGATCTAAATGTCAGGAGTGATGTACCCAAATAGACCTGTAACAGTTGCCCCCTAAAGCATGAAGTCAAAAATGATAATGTCGAGTGATATGCTTTACAATGTGACAGGGAGGATCTAAAGCAAACAGTGACCTGCACCTATTACAATACATAACATCATGATATTTTGAAAATTTTCATGAATTACTGAGGGAAGGCATACCCATACTTAGCATATAAACTTTTCATTACATGTACATAGATAGTCGTCTATAGAGATAGACCCATGATAGGATGACCATCTGTGTAAAGCCATTGTACAGAGGATTTAGTACTCTCCTGAAATCGCATTCCAGATGGATGAAACTAGATTTTGGGTCTTTTATCTCGTCTAATCATTCGCTCAAGTACGAGTCTAACCATGTGAATATGTGATCTGAAGTCGAACATGGGAAGACACTGTCTGATTACCAGCCAATGACGTAAGCCGTTAACAGACGCGAGAGAGATCACCGATAATGATAATGATTCTCAAGGTACTGCAGTACCTTCTGCATGGTGTGAATAAATGTTTTGATGTTGAACACCATACAAGGTCTTTCGGTCGAAGGCCAGTGATGTCAACTTATCGCCGGAAGCGAGAAACTTGCCATTGATATATGCAAGCCTCAAGGTACTGGAAGGGTGTTTTTAAGTCAACTTCCTGGATAATGTGCTAATGTCGACAAGAAGTGACTCGTCGCAAGAGGGCCTTGATGTATCCCCCATCAATGACATGAAACGAGCGTAATGATTTTGGAGACGGAATGTGACTGACGACACAAGGTTTAGGAATGGTGGTCATGAAAATGAAGGTTTATGAGTATTGCAAAGGATGAATTTACTGAGTGACTTCTCTTGAACACGTCGATGACACTGAATGAATTGGTAGCATTAACCCAAAACCAAAGTGATGGATGGTGTGATAGACCATAGGTATGATAACCATCAAGTAGATAACCCAACCCAAATAGACACAGAGATGGAGTGAAAGTGTCATGTTCAAGAGTGACTTGCCACCATAAAGTGATTTATCTTTTTTTCCCATTTTCCCCAGTCATTGTTGACCAGTACCTCTTGATTTGTTAACAAGCTTGATGAGGATAACATATGCTTGTAGTATAATTCCACCCTTAGGGTGAATCCATCGCTATGTGATGTTTTAACGAGTCTAGCGAAGGTGAAAATTGGTCTTGTCATGATGGACAAGTTTGTCATTATTTGATGTTTTAATGGGTTTAACGATAATGCGAACTCGGTCCTTTTCATATTTAGAGAGTTTGAGAAGGGACAAAAAGGAAACTCCAGAAGTGATTTTTCGTAAATTTGTCTCTCAAGTCCGAAAAAACATAAAATAATACAAGAGAGAACCTATTGACCATGTTTGATCAATGTATTCCTTTTTCGTAAATAATCTATCTCAGTCCGGAAAAGGTTTAAACTTATACTGAGTAGATGTCATTTCCAATCTGTTTATGAGCTGAAAAGGACAAACGCTCAACAATCTTTTCATATTTCGAGAGTCTGAAAAGATCTTAAAGAGGACTCCAAGGGGGGTTCCTTTTCCGATGTTTAACAGAGCTCGAAAAAGAGATAAAAGTATGCTCTATGGTCAAAAGTACAATTCACGATCGTGCACGTCAAATTCACTGTATCAACTGTAAATTTGTTCAAAGAAACACCAAACGAATTAAACATGTCTGTTTCATTGGTAAAATAGGTAAAAACTATAGTTTATTCATTCAATGAACATGAAATAACCATAAAACAAAAATTTACCGAGTCATTTTCACCATTTGATAGTTACCATTTAGTTTTGTGCTCTAAACCAATTTTTACCTCAAACTTCAACACCTGATTATGAGAGATTTTGTGGATCATTTTTCACGCTGTCAGGACCAGGTAGGAGATCTACCTTTTCTCTTCCATTTAATTTAATTCTTTTTCAGTTCCAGGCAAGTTTTTTTAGGGTTTTGGGGTCCATAGGGAAAATATACCTCGCCCTGGGATCAGCGCAGCCTAACACATCGAAAACTGCGCTATAGTGTAGTCAATCAGAAGGGTGCCTGCTCTGCAACACACTGTCTCAAGGCTTGGGTTGCGTTGGGCGCAGTTGAGAAATTTGTTTCTCTTGTTTTACCCAAAAATCCTCTAGTTTTTTGCATGAAATGGATCTTAACTAAGCTTATGGTTTGATTTCAGGCTTTGATCGGATCATAATGACTATTAGTTGGCGTGAAAGAGAACATGAAGAACAAGATATGGTTTCCCTAAATGATTCGGGTACTGTTGGGGCCCTCAGAGATTGTGGGTTACTCAAATACTTCAAGTTGTCCGGGATGAGGCAACAATTAGAACTATTGTAGTTCTTAGTTCATTCATGGGATCTAGCAGATCAAGTTTTTCACATAGGGGACAAAGTGCTCCCTATATTAATCGATGATGTTTACTTCCTTACAAGATTGTTGAGACGTGGTGTCCCCATATCTCTTTCAGGTTCTGCCCGTGGGGGTGAATCAGTGAAGGACTATGTTTGACAATTCTGTCGGCTAGGTACACAACCTAGCAAAGATGGGAAGATAAATATTAGGGATGTTTGTGATTTTCCCTTGCGAACAATCCTTTTCATTATTGCAGAGTTGGCGGGTAGTGCGACACTTCATCAAGCGAACAGATCATATATGCAATTTGCGCTTGAGTGCCTTGAGCTAACTTTATTCCATTGGTGTGAGGCAGTTCTCTCTTCGATGAAAGAGCATCTGACCAATGTAAAGAGCGGTAACATGAAGAATTTTAGCTATGGTTCAATCTTGATCACCTTTACCTTAGAGATAATTCCATTGATGCAACCTCAGCATGTGTCACTGAGTTTCACTGGTCCTAGAGATCCACGGATGCAAAGATGGGTTGAGTTGATGGCTCAACATGCTGGTCAATCATTGTTAAAATTGGCAACTAGGGCCAAAATCCATGTGGGTCATCTTATTTATGGTAGTTGATATTTTTCTTGGATCTCTCTCATCGAGAGGTGTAGGATTGATCTAAAGATCATCCGATTCCGATAAGTATTCATGGAGTTATGAATTTATTTGCGTTATAAGACAATTCGTCAAGGTCGCCCAACAACCAAATAAACCCCACATGTGCTCAATGTTTTAGTATAAATAGAGGTGGGCTTCAAGTCATTTCAACACACTTGGGATCTCTTCTTCTCTCTACTTGTCTTTGGGTTTTAGTAGGAGGAGAGATCCTGAGGAATGACATTGCCCTGATCCAGAGGGAAAAAAACCAGAACTGCCGGAAAAGCCGGAACTACCAGAAAAGCTGGAATTGCTAGAAAAAACAGAATTGCTGGAAAAGTCGGAAAAGCTGAAAAAGCTGGAATTGTCGGAACTACCGTAAAAGTCGAAACTAGTTATTAAACAATATAATCAAAGGGCTTAAATAACAAAAATAATTAAATTATAAATGAGTCGGCCAGTTTGTCTTCTCATCCAGCTTTTTCATATTTATACCTATCCTTCTCCTTCTTTTCTCCTCACAATTTGTCTTGACGATGAGTCTAGGTTCAGACTCGAAACGTCGACCATAAAATATGAGCACTGTGGAATATCCGAACTCCATTCAGAAAGCCGAAACTGTCCGAAAAGCTAGAACTGCCAAAAACGCTGGAAATGCAGAAAAACCAGAATTGTCAGAAAAGCTAGAAATGCTGGAAAAGCTGGAACTGCCAGGAAAGTGGGAAAAACCAGAACTGTTGGAAAATCTGGAACTGCCGGAAAAGACAGAACTGCTGGAAAAGCCGGAAAAGCCGGAATTGCCAGAAAAGTTGGAAAAACCGGAAATGCCGACACTGCTGAAACTGTCAGAAAAGCCGGACTGCCGAGAACAACCGAAATACCAGAACTGCCAGGAACAACTGGAACTACTAGAACTGTCGGGAACTGTTGAAACAGTCGGAGCATCTGTCTCTGAAAGAGAACAACATGGAAAAGACAGCTAACTAACATTGGGACAGTTGTATGGTACTTAGCAGCAAATAAACCAAGCATGCAATGTTACAACTAACATGCAAGGGACAACTAGCAAGCCACAACAAGCATGCTAAGGACAACAAGCATGCTAGAGACAACAAGCAAGCAAGGAACAACAAGAAAGCAAGGTGCAACCAACACATAGGTCAGGGTGGCAACATGGTGCATCAATGGTGTAACGACCGAGCTAAAAATAGTGAAATGACCAAGTGTAACGGCCCAGCTAAAAACAGTGAAATGACCCAGCTAAACTATATATATATATATATATACACAACAATTACAACCAACAAATAAACACATTGAGATTTCAAGTCAATCAATACACACATCGCTGATGCTCATTTCAGGAACATATCACCACATTTATATACCTTTAATCTAAAGTCAAGTAGTAACGAAATACACATGTACTGTACACCGGAGAGGCGAGACTCCGCTTGCTTTGTTGTCACTGGTATTTCCTTGTTGCCGGTCACTTCTGCGAGTGTATGATGACGCACTTGATCTGAAAACGAGACCCACCGGTTAACCTCCCAGCCTACTCCTTGGGTACTCTTCTTCCCCGCGGCCCCCCGAGCTGCAATGGGGTTGTACAATGGCGGAAGAATCTAGCTGGCAGAGGAGAGCAACCTTAGCTCAACAGTCCCCTCTCTAAAAGAAATCCTCTACCTCACCAAACTCACTATAGCTTCGTAGTCCTGCTTTGACATCATATCATCCATCCAACAATAGGGTTCCCAAAAAAAAGTCCCTTCTCTCATGGCTTGCCCCTTCTTTTATAGGGGTCCTCATAGGTGACACTTGGCATGTCATGCATAATTATAATATTTTTCTTTTAATTTAATACTTGATTATTCACTTACCCATGTGTCATTCTCTTAGCAAGGGTCACCCAAAATTATTTACTTAACTTTTTATTTACAACTAATATTTTCCTCACCTCACAAGATTCCTATTTCTTCTCCTAGTTGTCTCTTTATTCCCCCATTTTAATCTTTAAATTGAGTTTATTACTTGGAGTCAATTAATGAGTCAAGATTTTATCCCCAATCTACTTCCTACATTAACTCAGGGTATCTCTTAGAGGGATATTCTTATGCTGGTTGATGTCACATGGAGCTTCTCTCCATTTCTCTAATTTAATTTATTTTCCTTATTTTAATTCACCTTCCTCTTTTCTTAATTAAGTTTAATTGGTTAGGATTTAATCTTTATCCTTACAACATGTTTGTCTTCCCCTTTTATCTAATTAAACCACCTAATCTACCTAGTATTTTCCAACATAGGGCGGGTAGAGTTTTTTAAGGTACTCTATTTATTTCTTCCTATGTTCCTCCTTATTCCAAGTTTTATTTTTGATTTAATTTCCTTGGTTTCTAATCATCATTTACCTTTGATGTAACTTTACCTAGTTTTCATTCCTTACTTATATTTATTTATTATTATTTATTTTTAATGATTCCAAGGGTGCCAGGTTTGGTTGTGCCCTTCAAGAACTTCCCTAGAAGTTCCAAGGGTGCCACACCTAACAGTTTAATTGTGATGCCAAGGGTGCCATGTTGGTCGTGCCCTTCAAGAATTTCCCTGAAATTCCAAGGGTGCCACACCACTTGCCCTTCAAGCATCCAATGACTACGAGGGGAAAATATCGTGCAACGTCATAGACCACTATCATCTCTTATGTTGCCTGCTATAGTGAAACTAATGGTGTCAGTGATCAAGGAATCCGCCTTGATGCGCGCCCCCCAGTAAACTCCTCATGAGCGACCCAACTTTGGGACCTGCCCTCATGGCATCGTGATCTTCAAGGCGAAGGTGTTTCAACCCTTCTAGCCCAAGTCACGGCGAGAGTGCTAGTGGGTGAGATCAGGGACACTGTCCCACCCCTCCCATGTAGTTCCATCCACTTATACAACCCCATCACCCATATGTGAGTCATTCGGCCAAGCAACTCATTTGTGCCTGCAACCATTAACATATCATCAGAATATAGATAGCCATATATAGCAGGTTTCAAAATCGATTAGAATTTCAAAGATAAAATAATAAATTTTCATCAAACCAGGTGGCGTCAACTCGTCATGTGCGAGTGCCTCTGGTGGTTTTCCTGCCATACTCAATAATAATCAGTAACTAGGTTTTTCAGTGTTAGTCATTGTCATAATAGCATTAATTACCATCACCTGGTCATTCACATCACCGTTCATTGTGAACCAGAACTAATGTAAGTAGCTAACATAGGGAATACCTCCATCATGATATCAATAGAGAATACACATAACCATTAATTATATCGTAATCATAATATTAATAGAGAACATACATAACCATCACATTCACTGATAATAGAGTCACGTTTCTGGATCCTCAGCCTGAGTTACTCATAGACTAAAGTATGCAAGGTAATGTCATATTAGAGTCAGGAAACTAGGGTGGGCACTACACAAATGTTAAGAGATGCTCACTTAGAACCAATAACTCTCAGTATGCCAATGCTTAAGATAGACAATACAATTATCAAAGCTTCTTAAGATGTGATGGCAAAACAAAATTATGTGTATAGCAATTATCCAATGATTTCCTTAGCAGTGTTCCTTAAACAATTAGATGTTGAACACAATATTACCAATTAGATGTCGAGACACTTAAGAAGGAGAGAGCTACTTTAATGCCAATGAAATTTTAATGACCAAAGTAACATAAACCATTCAACAAGATTGGAAAATTAGAGCTATGAAGTGTGAGTGCTTACTTAGTGCAAAATTAATGATTCTTATATGCTATGAATGTTCTTATAAGTAAACAAACAAATGTTAGCTCTCAAATAACCAAAGTTAAGAAAAGCTTCTTCACTATATCACTTAAAATCACTAGTGGAATGGGCACTTATTAACCTTTAGGAAAACAACAGGTAAATCTCTCTAGATCAAACCAATGACAAGCATGTAAGAACCAAATATGATCAATGAGACACTAAATGACTTCCCAAGTGATTATATGGGATATATAACCCTCTAATGATGTATTATTCAATGTTATATCAGATCTAAAAGCACTTATGACAGCAGTAAGAAAAGAATAAAAATAGTGAGCCACCAATGTGAGAGTGTGTGCCAAAAGGTGCCCAAAAATTACCAAATGCCAAAACACATTTGTCAATATGAAATTTTGAGTTTTTTAGCCCACTGAAGATGTAGTATTCAGATCTGACCACACTTTTATGCAGAGATATCAGTCATGAAATTATTAAGAGTTATGCCCAACAAAACAATGCCCAATTTACCAAATGACTAGTAAAGTTTTACCATGAATTTAGGCAATTTAGATGCCATTTTTAGGGCACTTAAATACGAACTTTATCATTGTTATGAATGTATTTAGAGAGATGTAGAAAACAATGAGGAAAATGGAGGGTTTAGAGATCAAACCCTAGGCCCAAGGCCTTCAAGGTTGCTTGCCCAAGTTGCCAAATTATTTCCAATGGATTTGGCACTTGAAAACACAAAACTTGAGCCAATAATTTCTCCTGCAAAAGCCACCAATATTCAGTCTCAAAAATTCTAACGACCAATCAGGGATGGAGGAGAGACAAATTACGGCCAAGAAAGACTGACGCTAGGCCTAATAGATCTAATGTTGGGGAGAGAAAGGCCTTAGAGGCCTAGTGGATAAGGGAAAAGGCCTAATAGGATGACATAGTGTCTAAAGATGAGGTTAAGGGGCCGAATGAGGCAGTGAAGGGTTCAAGGAGAAGGCCGAGAGGGAGAGAGAGGGATTAGGAGGAGGAAGAGTGGGGATGAAGGGGGGAGGAGGCCCTAAAAGGTCTATGGCTAGGCCTTAGAGGCCTTAATGTCTCACACAAAGCCCTAAGGGGCTATCGTCTAGGGTCAAGGAGGGAGGCCGAAGCCTTTAAGGCTTGCGGCTTGGCACTAAAGGGCCTTAAAATACCACGGAAAGGGTTAGAGAGGGGATCAAGGCCCTTAAGGGCTTACGTCCAACCTCTAAGATGATGAAAAGGATGACACAGGGGGGAAAGGCTGATGTTGAGGATGGAGGAGGATGTTGGGCCTCAAGGCCCTACAAAAATTTCAAAACCTTCGCCATAAAATCAATTTGCTTTAGATCTTCAATTTTTCTCCAAATTCTTTAGTAGTTGGTCCTACAAAACTTTGTAGAGGCTACATTTTACCCTCAAGGGCCTATATCTATCTCTAACCCCGCTATTTGCCTTTGATCCCACCTACACAAATGAATTTACAATAGCCCAAAACCCCAATATATACAAACATTAAAAAGAAAATTCTCAAAACCCTAGAAAACCCCAGCTGCAAAACAAGGGTTAGAAAAATAAAATAATTTACAAAGTAATTATACAAATTATATTTACAAAATATACAAGTGTACAATGATTTAGATAAATACCAAAATACAACCTTAGCGAAGTTAGAAAACCGTAAGTGCCCACAGTTTGTGAAATTGGAGCCCAAGGGATGGGGAACCTGCAAAAACTATATGACTTTTCAAGAATAAACCATTAGAACAACAATGAATCAGATCACCTAAGATAAGCCCAAAACTTATCAATCTAATGTTCCTATCATCTACAATGAAATAACGATTCAATAAAAAATTTAAGCACAATATAGGAATGCCCGTACCCAGCACATACCACAAATCAGTAGATTAGAGACACCATGAACTACACCCAAAAGTATTTATTATGATTATTAAAAATGTTCCAAGCGAGACAGTAGCTTTACATCATCTTTACAAAGTTACATTAGCCAAAGATCAGATGACCTCTAATTTATAGATAAATCGTCCATGTGGAAAATAATGTCTAGTTGTCTTGACCCCCGTCAAAATAATTTCGGTCGTTGATAAATCTTTGATGATCTTTTAATCTTTGCGATTGAAATAGTTATTTTTGAGGAATTTTCGGGTTTCTCATTAAACCCCCTTTTTATTAGATCAAGAATAATTATTTTGAGCTAATTTCCTCAAAAATATGACTTTGACTTGACCAACAAGGCTAAAGGGTCCATTTTTTCTTGAAATTTCCAATATTCTCTTGGTGGGGGCCTCCAAAAATTTATTTCTTCAAGCGAACAATTTTTTTCACTTGGTGAATATAATTTTGCTAGCAATTTAATTTTTGACTCTAATTAATTAATTTTCTGGCTTAGGATTAATTTATTTTTTTGCTTGAAAAATCAATTAATTGACACTTGAAGGGATTAATTATTTTTCCACCCTCAAATATTTTAGTCATGGTATCTAAGTATGAGGAACCATGCACTAAAATAGTTTTTACATAAGATTTTACAATAATTCAACCCTCAAAGGGGGAATACCCATTTGTTATAAACCCTCAAATGATCTAGTAGACCAAGTGACTTGTAATAAAATAATTTAACAAATTAGTTTAAATTATTCCCAAAACTTTTTTACGGAAAACTCGATTAAAACACTAGGGTTCACCTAAGACTTTGATGATGAATTCCACCCTAGCTTTGAGGTGAGGTTCAAGGGAAAAACTTTGTCGATCATCCGTATTTAAAAACATAAATGAATCAATGAGACGAAAAACCTCTTAGGATGAAAATCATCACCAAAATAATAGGATTACCTGGGTTGTTACATACATACATGGTCTTACTATCATCATTTACATTAAAAATTTTACAGAATGGGTTTATAATGACTCAAAAACGTTGATGGTTGATCATCTTGATTCTTTGAAAATATTGGTACATCTACTTCCTTGGAACTTTGATAAAATGTGTGCAACAAGAATCACTCTGTAAATATCCTTTTTTTAAAGTTTATTTGAACGAGTACGATTTTTTGTGTTCCTATTCTCCTATCCAAAACATTTGCAAAATTATGGTCAGTATGGAAATAACGTATTATGTTGTTACAAGCTCATGAATGTTAGGTTCAGGGCCCAGTTTATAGTTATACTTGTGAATGTCATGTGGTTGTTTTATTATGCTATATGATTAATTTTCTTAGCATTGAATTTATTCATTATTGCAATACTTGTATATGTTAATAGAGGTACCATTGCATAGGTTCATGAGATTTCCCTATAAGACTAAGGCGTAAGAGGAAATCACACATCCAGTGGTAGGTTATGTGATTGTTCAGGCGAAAGGGAGGGTTAGTACAATGTCGAGCCTTTAGTATCTCAGAGATAGTGTAATGAAAGATTGGTAGATCTCCCAAAGTCCGTGGTATCGATGGACGAGAGCAGGAAGGGATCAAAGCGGATTATGTGACGCCAAGAATGAGGGGCAAGTTAGAACATGGAGAAATGATGAAATCATTCATGTAAGAAGTCGTCGAAGGGCCAGTAGAAAAAGTATACCATTTAGAAGAAGAGATCCAGGCCTTCAACACTAAATGTAATAGGTGCAAAAGAAGATCGACGAGACGGTCAAGCCTTGGCGAAAGTTTATTCGTAATTGGGCTAAGATTGTTTAAACGTCCAAGGAGTCGGTGGGGTCAATCAATAACTAGGTTTTAGCATTAAAATGCCATAAAGCGCTAAGGAGGAGGAGTTGGTCTCCGACCACCACGGGGGCTTCACTAGGGAGGCAATACCATACCACATGGGTTCATATTGGGGGATATATATTGAGGAAAAATTGACTTAATATATTGGGGGATATATAGGGGGTAAAGGGTTTTTATATTGGCACATATAAAAAATGAATTTCAAAGTTAATTAAAAAATAAAGGGGTATAAAAATCATTAATGAAAATATGGATACCTACAATATCTAGTGAATGTAGGGGTTTTTTAAATTGGGGGGGTGTATTGGGTTCATATCGATAGGGGTTGAATAATGTTATTTTTAGAGGTATCTTCCAATATGTAGTCAAATTAGGGGTATTGTTTAGTATACCATGAACTCACACGATATGCCAGAGGTTCATTGAGTGAAGCCCCTGTGCCGACCACTGACCCCTGTGGGCTACTAATCGGAGGTTGGGCTTTGGAAGTCAAGCCTCGCTCGAATTGTGGTGAGAGCCCCGACTTCCAACCTAGATTTAGACCTGACTCAATCTACATCGAATTGGAACAACTAGGTAGCATTATACTCGGAAACAAGTCTGGGCTGCCAGTTGCATACTTTGATTAATTCGGAAGGTGGAAATGAGGACCAAAATCATTTTCCTCGTATGGATTGTAGTGTTGAATGCCTGGAACCATTGCTCAATTAATGTTGGCCCTTAGGCTTGAAGAGAGGTTGTTAGCATGAGAAAATAGGTGACCCAATAAACTGTCCATCGACCAGCAAGGGAAATAGATCAACGCGTGGAGTTGCATGGAAAAAAGAACTAAGGTCCTTTAATTAACATGAAATTTCATGTGCATAAACTAGGGGCTTTTGAATACAGACACAAGTTATTATAAAGGGAATAAAGAAAATCTGAAGGTGCAACAAGAAGAAGTAATTACACTCATCGCTGCATAGGAAGGGTTAGAATCCTGGGGTTTTTGAACATGCCAGCGAAGGGGCCTTCTATCACAACACATATGTAACACTAGTGCTTGCCCCTGACTCCCTCTGAATATTGTTGGGACCTCTCCTGACTGGAGTACATTTACTCTTGTTTCCTGTATAGATATGGAAGTCCATCTCCTCCTCCCTATAGCTAGAGAAGTAGTTTCTAACTCCTGTCATGTGAGCTGATTCTCTTCTATCAATATACTAGGCACCTTGTGAAGTTGAGATTGAGAGGCAAGCTATTTGAGTGAATTCATCTTCCAATATTTAAGACAAGTCCTTAGCCTCATGAATGTTGAATCCCTCTGCAACCATACTGGAAAATATGAGAAATTCAAATACATTGGAGAAGTCCTGGGTTTAATTCTTCGTGTGCTTTTCTCTTCCTTCCTTGCACTGATTCACAACTACAAAAACCTTGCTGCAAATCTTATGTGCTAGATCTAATCTGAAAATTCTGATCTACTCATTGGAAACCCTCTCTAGTAATCCTATTTCCTGCTGCTATAGATCTAAGGAAAATCGAACTTTTCCTTCACCCTAAAGTGGAAATTGATTTTTTGCCTCTTTGCTACTCGCACTATCTGGCTAGCCTGTGCAAATATGTAGATAGTTCTTCAGATATCTCTTTGAAATTGCATGACCTATCTTCCTTTCACCTCTGAGCTTCTAATATGATCGTTAATGCTTTGATACCATGTGAAAATTCCTTGAACTACAACAACTGAGTATTATTCTCCTAACTTATGCAGTTTATTTTTCATTGTTAATTATTAATGGTAAATAGCGAATAATCCACACTACAATTTTTCACAAATAAAATATGATGCAGAAATAAAAATATGAAACTGAGAAATAAATGCACACAAAATAAAATGGCACCATTGTTTTTGGACACTAGTCCCTGAAGAAACCCCAAAGGGAAAACCGGTGCAATAGATGAGCGTTTTATTATTATTATGTAGCAAATTGAGAAAATTATTACAACTGGTTTCCCAACTAGCAAATCTCCGACAATACACTGGTAGAATATACTAGAGATTCAATATCCCTTTGTAAATAAAATTGACCTCCTTTGGCCTACTCGCATCCCACATTGGAAACTTGCATTGCTGCCTAAAATGTTCATTGTTTGCTTTGATTAACTCACACGAACATGGAAATGCTTCCAGGTGAGTCATCATGTCTACCTTTGCCCCTGGAATCAATTTGCTTCACTTCCCGAAACCTAATTCAACCTTCATCAACTGAATTGCCCCTTCTCCCAACAACTCGCACTGAAAATTTGGGCAACTCACACTGCACAAATCAACCTCTTCTATAGACAATTGGACATCCTCTTTTCCTACCTCTTGAAACTGTAAAACTGAGGAAAATCTCTTCCAGATCTTTGCTCCCAAATCTCTGTTGCTCTATCTCTCTGATGTTCTTTCCCTTGCTCGAATTGCACCCTCACTGAATATTGTGAACTAGGGAATTTGATCTACCTTTCTCACATGATGTAAACTTTATCTGTCTCCAACCCTTCGACTTATTCTTATAATCTCTCGTTGGAGCATCAATGACCAAGATCTAATTGTGATCGATAGCTCAAATCATCTTAGACTCCGTTAGGTGACTTTGCTGGAAGTCTCTAGAGAAAAATCAATTCCCTCAATTAATATCCATTAGTTAATCAATTTTCCTAAGTTAGACTTAGTAAATTTTTAATTATTGATCAATTAATTTAATTATGGGATTTCTAAGTGTTTTCTCTCGAAACCTTTTTCGAGTTTTGGTATCCTTGTGTTTCTTAGCCTCTCTAACACCTTAGAGACTAGAACACATGCTTGATGCTACCATATCCATCAAAAACTAACACCTAGGCCAATGTTGTCCTATCTCATAGATGACAAGGAACCCTTACATGTCCCAACCCCTGATGAATGATGAATTGCCCCATCCTTAAAGGGGGTAATAATTATTATACATCATACAAAGCAAGCTCTCATTCCTTGAGCTACAAGTAGTACTACAAATAAGCATCAACAAAAAGTAAAAGGAATTTAGAGAGGTGGAAAAATAAAGCTTGAGGTATTTCATGCATTCATGATTGTTATATCTATACACCAAGGATGAGGTACTCCATCAGAGTTGGCCCCTTTGACTGCAACAATTGGACTTGAGTTCTTTTCCCGTCTATTTCATCATTATTCACATGGCACCTATTGATTGAGGGTCGACCAAGGACATGTCACTTCCTATTAGGGGTTGAGAACTCCTAATAAGATCATTTATTAACCACTCCTACCTAGAGAGGTAACACCATTATGTGACTAAGCCTCCAATTTTGGAATATAAGCCTTATATGAAGTGTTAATTTTCCCATTTCCTTCAAGTTTGGTTCACTTAGTTGCAATAATGATTAATGTACTTGATGGTGAAATTTGTAGTGCTGGATATTGTGTGTAATGGGCAGTTGGTTCCATTTATAAGTCTAGGCAACTTAAAATGGGTCTAGGTACTCCATAGGGACATATTGACACCCACAGGTGATTCGTTCAGAGCCATGGCACTCTAGAAAGTTGTAGAGCATCATTCATATCCATGGGCAACTTCAACACCCACAAAGTTCCTACACTTTTCCCTATATCATTTATGGGATGATGCACCTGGACCAGCATGCCTCAGCCAACTTAGCAGTGTTATAGTGTCAGGCGGTTTATCTAGGGCTGAGATGAGGTTTGTCTCATTCCATGAGACATGGGAGGATAACACCATCTTTAGTGCCCTCAACATTAGAGCATAATCAATATTATTCATCACTAAGAGACCCATGAGACCTATTTTTGTGCCCCAAGTCCAAAATTAGGGCCCACAAAGGATTTTGCTAGAGATCTAGGGGCCAACACCTAGAGCTTGATTTTAGAGGGCCTCTACGCTTGTCTTGGATATGAAAACCCCTGGCTAATCCTTGTGCAATTTCCTCAATTGTAGTTACTAGAATTTATTCTCCTACCTTATGCAGATTACTTGTCTTCAAAAATTAATCACGACAAATAATGAATAAATCACTACTGCAATTTTCATAAATATTAATGGGACCTGAGAAATAACACACACAAAATAATTAACACCAATATTCTTGGACAAATTGTCTCTAGAAAAACCCCAGTGTGGGGAAACCACTTCTGCAGATGAGGGTTTTATTATTAATCTTTACCAAAAATTGAGAAATACAATCTGCTTTCTTCTCATTGGCGAAGTTTCAACAAATATTTTCTCCACTGCAAAAGATCGATTGGAAATGCAATTTTCCTTCTACAAATGCTTTCCGGCCTCCCTCTGCCTATTCACACCTCCTCCTAGTGCTCACACTAGTGACTGGAAATGTGCACGACCTGCTTTGGGAAATTCTTTTAGCCTTTGGAAATTCATTCCGATAAATACATTGCCTCTTGCAACACTTTGAAACCACTCACATTTCCTATGGTAGCTAATCCTAGCATTGGAAATCAAACTGTAGCCTTTGCAACTCACGCTGGGTGGATTGGCAATGTACACTAGCAGAATTTTCCACTTGCAAAATAATTCAGCCTCCTTCCTTTTCTTGGAATGCTCGAATCTCTATGGAGAATTTCTCTAGAAATTCTCCCCTCAATCTTCTTTGTTGAACCCTTCTATTAGAGTCTACCTCACTCAAATTGCACCCTTTCTATCACTGGAACTAGCTAATTTGAACTCTTTGTGATGATATCTCCAATTGACCCATCAATTTGCTCTTATAATATCTCGTTGACGAATCAACAACTATAATCTAATCACAATCGATGGCTAAGATCATCTTGATCCCATCAAGTGAATTTTCTAGAAGTCTTTAGAGAAAAATCGGTTTACCTCAATTAATCTAATTTAATTAACTAGTTTTCCTAACCTGGACTTAAGAAAATATTTAATAATTGTCTAATTAATCTAATTAAGGCATTTTATGTAGAAAGTTTTCCTGGATCTTTGAGATAATTATCCTCCTGTGTTCTTTAGCCTCTCAGACACCCATAGAGACTAGAACACCTGTGTGAGATACCAAAAACTAACATTCCCTCTTAGTGAGGAAGGTGTTCTCCACTACTCCCATCTTATCCCTAAAGCATACAAGCTTTTCCTTACCCAAGGCCTAGGTGAGAATATCTGCGACCTGATGTTCTCTGGGAACATACTATAGCCGAACTAATCCATGTTGTACACAATGTCTGATGAAGTGGTATTTGATGTTGATATGCTTTGACCTATCATGAAATGTTGGATTTTCAGAGAGCTTGATTAAAACAGTGCGAAACACGCATATGGATTTCCGAATGAATTCAATGAATTGATTGAGCTGAATACTCAATAATAATACAGAGATATTTTACAAAGATAGAAACATCAAGTTTCTATGTGAGATTCAGTTTCATCTAAGAAACTGCTAAATAAAGGAAAATAGCAACAATTTAGAAGAATGAGCATTAAACTAATATTAGAATTATTCTAATACCCTCCCTTAATGCTCAATCTATTTACAACACCAATAGACTTCCTGAATTGTTCAAATTTAGCAGGACCAAGAGGCTTGGTGAATATGTCTGCGGGCTGCTCTGTGGTGGGAACATACTTCAGCTGAACGAATCCGTCTTCAACAAGCTGGCGAATGTAGTGGCAATGAGTTTCCACATGTTTTGTTCGTTCATGAAAGACGGGATTTTTGGCAAGTTTGAGCACTCCCTGATTATCACAAAACAAGGAAGTAGGTCCTGTCTGGGAAGCATGCATGTCTGCAAGCATACGTCTAAGCCAAACTGCCTCACATGATGCCTTAACTGCTCCTCGATATTCTGCTTCGGTGGAGGAGAGAGCCACGGCTTGTTGCTTCTTACTAGTCCAGGTGATAGCACTAGATCCTAGACTAAACACATACCCAGCTGTAGATTTACGATCATCAATCGAACCGGCCCAGTCAGAATCTGTGTAACCACTAAGTATAGGCTCGGAACTGCGAGTGTATAGAAGTCCATAATCAGAAGTGCCACGCACATATCTTAGCACACGCTTTGCTGCTATCCAATGATCAGCTTTAGGAGCGGACATGAAGCGGGAAATGTAGCTCACTGAAAAACTGATGTCTGGTCTTGTGGCAGTAAGGTAGATAAGACTGCCTACTAATTGCCTGAATAAAGTTTCATCCACAGGAGGAGAAGATGACTGAGCTGAAAGTTTGAGGCCTGGTTCCATCGGAGTTGTGGCTGGTTTGCAATCCTGCATTCTGAATCTGTCCACAAGATTCTTGGTATACTTGGACTGAGAGAGAAAGATGTGATTCTCAGTCTGCCATACTTCAATCCCCAGACAGTAGTGAAGAAGGCCCAAGTCTGTCATATCAAAAGTTCTGCATAAGTCTTGTTTGATCTCATGGATCAAATGGGCAGAGCTGCCAGTAATGATAAGGTCATCTACATAGACAACCACAAACAAGATATCATCATCGGTGTTCTTGATATATAGATTTGCATCAAATGGGCTTCGCTGAAAACCTTGATCTGTCAGGTACTGATCAATTTTCATGTACCAAGCCCGAGGAGCTTGTTTTAGTCCATAGAGAGCTTTAGCTAATCTACACACTTTCTGTTCTTGACCGGCAATCTTAAATCCTGGAGGCTGTGTCATGTAGACTTCTTCCTGTAAGTCACCATTGAGGAAAGCACTTTTTACATCCATCTAATGAACTTTCCATTTAAACTGAGCTGCTAGGGCAAGAACAAGACGTATGGTACTCATTTTGGTTGTAGGAGCAAAAGTCTTCTCATAGTCAATGCCTTCCTTCTAAGAGAATCCTCGAGCCACAAGACGAGCTTTATATTTATCTAGAGTTCCATTGGCTTTGTACTTCACTTTATATATCCATTTGCAGCTAATGGGCTTTTTCCCGGCAGGAAGATCAGACAGGGTCCATGTGTGATTTTTCTGAAGACTCTGAAATTCAGCATCCATAGCCTGTTCCCATTTAGGTGTACCTTTAGCCTCTGAGTAAGTTTGAGGCTCAAAGGTACTGTGGATATTAGCCATAAACGCAAAATTTACTGTAGACTGCTGAGTGCTCTTATGTCTAGAGGTGTGTCCTTCAAGAAGCTCATCATCCCGAAGATCACCAATGGTTTTAGCCCACCATTTTGGTCGAAGAGTAGATGAACTGACATTAGGAGTAGAAGAAGAGGGGTTATTTTCCGGAGGATGCTCTGGCAGTGTATTATCAAACATTGATACTACATCATCCCTCCCATCAGGTGGACCTACCGGAAGAAGAACACTGTGAGGCTGATCTGTAGAATACTGCTTAAAAGGAGAGGACTGAAAAAATCCTCTGTCTTCATCAAATACCACATCCCGACTGAAGCTAAGACGACCAGTAGCAATATCAATTAGTCTATAGGCCTTGTGTTGATCACTGTACCCTGTCATCATGAGTTTCTGGCTTTTGGAATCCAACTTAGAGCGTTTAGCAGCTGGAATCCAAGTATATGCAATTGAGCCGAAGATTTTGAGGTGACTGATCTTAGGCTTACGACCAGACCACACCTCCTCGGGAGTTTTCCCTTTAACAGCCTGAGTAGGTGATCTGTTAAGGAGATAAACCGCAGTAAATACTGCTTCAGCCCAGAATTTGTTGGGAATATTCTTGTGCTGTAACATGGAGCGAGCCATTTCAACAACCGTGTGGTTGCGGCGTTCAACAACACTGTTCTGCTGAGGGGTGTAGGGGGTAGTGAACTGGCGTTTTATGCCATGAGTAGCACAGAAGGTGGAAAAATCAGAAGAACAAAATTCCCCCCCGTTATCTGTTCTAAGAGTCAAGATATCACAGCTAGATTCTTTTTCCACTAAGATTTTAAACTTCTGAAATATACTAAATGCATCAGATTTATTTTTTAGAAAATAAACCCACATCTTTCTACTGAAATCATCTACAATAAAAAGAAAATATTTGCAAGCAGTGATAGAAGATGTTTGCATGGGCCCACAAATATCAACATGAATTAGCTGGAGTACCTTGGATGCTCACCAAGATTCGCCATTTGTGAATGAAGACCGATGTTGTTTTCCAGCTTGGCATGCGCCGCATACGCCCAACTGCTGAGTCTGAATATCAGGTAATCCTGACACAAGTCCTTCCCGAGAGAGCTGAGAGAGATACTGCATGTTTAGATGCCCATATTGCTGATGCCATAGAGCGCTGATGGGAGAAGCACGAGCTGCTAGAGCCACTTCTGGACAGTCACCGGTGTCAAGAAGTCTGTATAGACCATGATCTTCTAGGCCAACAGCAACTGTAAGATTTTTCTCCCTGTCGATAATGGAGCATTTGTGCAAACTGAATACTATATCAAGCTGAGGAGCGTTCCTCATAATCTGACTGATGGACAGCAGATTAGTTTCCATCCCAGGAACATAGCATACATTCAGGAAGGTAAGGGTGCGTCCACGAGACTGGATTTGGACTGTACCTCGGCCATCTACTGTGTATGTTTCACCTCCTCCAAATACCACGGAATCACTGAAAGGTGAGAAATCAATAAACCAGTCACGCCTGTGAGAGAAATGGCGTGATGCACCAGAGTCAATGTACCAGGCCGATGATGGAATATGATCGGAAGACCTTTTAGCCATAAAAGCATAAAAGGCAGAATTTGTCTGCTCGGAATGTTCTGCTATATTTGCTGTCTGATGAATTCCTCCCTGTTTCTTCTGTTCAGAAGCAATTCTCTGTCGGCAATCTTTCTTCATGTGACCAAATTTGTGACAGTAGTTACACTGCACAGTTTTCTTCCTAGCAGGATCAAATGACTGAGAAGAACCTTTTTGCTGAGATGACTGATATTTGGCAGCAAAGGCATTTTCTGAAGAAGCTGATGCTGCACCACTACCAAACTGTTGTTTCCATCTATCCTGCTGCATAAGTTTGGTACATAAATCTGGAAACTTTAGATCAACATTAGTGGCAGTAATGTTTAAAGTTTCTATGAAGTGCTCATAAGATTGTGGTAGACTTTTTAGAGTGATGACTACCAGATCTTCTTCCTCCATGGTGCGACCAATGGCTTCGAGCTGATCTCGAATATCTTTAATCTTGTTGAGATGTTCCTGTAAAGATATATGTTCGTCCATCATAATGGAGAACAACTAATTTTTGAGAAAGAAGGCTCTGCTTTTGTCGGATGTCTCGTGAAGGTCCTTCAACTATTGCCAGATCTCAGCAGCTGTCTTGCCAGAAGGAATCTGAGGTAACTGATCATCAGCGACAGAGAGTTTGAGAAGCATAACTGCTTCGCGATTTCGATCATCAAACTTGTCTTGATCAGTGCCAGCTGTACCAGGACGGAGCTCTTTGTTGAGAACAAGCTGGTCAAGGCGCCTATATTCAAAAATGGTTAACATTCTCTGTTTCCAGATGTTGTAGTTTGTGCCATTGAAGCGTTGACTACCTTCCAGCATAAGATTTGTTAATGAAGCCATCTGTCTGATTTGGGATTGGACTGATTTGAGCAGAAGCTGATGGAGACTGATATATGACCCGAAATTGCTTTGAGGAAGAAATACTTAAACTAGTCTTATTTAGACCAGTAATAGATGACTTGAGTAATAAAAATCAGTTCACCCAGTAGAAAAAATTTGCAAATTTTTAAGGTCTCCTGTAGCACGCTGAAGGAACTGATATATATATCTGTATATATATAAAACAGTTTTATGAGGAGAGAGAAAAATAAAAAAATACCCGTGCACACTGATTGACGGCAGAAAACTAGACGGAGCACACAAATTTGACTGTCGATAGTTACGTGGGGACCGAGCCGGATGGCCTCTGCCAGGTAGGCACGGTTTGGAGGTTATGCTTCACGCCCTTCGTTGAAGTTCCGAGTCGTTTTTCTGTGAAGGAAATCCGTCTTCAACCCTGGCCACCAGATCCTCGGATTTCCTGTAGTCGTTGCCCAAGACGGTTCTGGCAGTTGTCGAACGATCGGGGAAGCACTAGCAACAGCACCTCAGACAAGCAGTAAGAGATATATCATCTACGTGAAGGCAGGTGTTTACAAGGAGACTGTTAATATTCCAATAACGATGCCGAATTTGATGTTTATTGGCGATGGAAAGAATCGAACCGTGTTTTGACTGCGGCAAAACAGAGCTGATTGACGGCGCTTATAATATCGACGCAATAATCCACTGGACTAGCGAGGAATAGTCGACCAATACAGGCGATTGTGAGTTCGGGTCCCACCGGGCGTGCCTTGAGTGTGACAAAAAAAATTTGCTGATGGTCGTGCCGAGAATGTGCCACGAAAAGGGTTTTGCGTGCGTAAAAAAATTTACCACGGATCCGGTATTTCTTTGACTGTATATAAGCCAAAAATTAACCATATGCTTGACTGTATCAGGACCGGCGTTGATTGACTGTGTATGAGCCTAGCAACAAAAAAATCCGAGAGCTTCTGGATCTCAAAAAATTCGACAAAGAATGAATCTAAGACCGAGAGCAATAACTGAAGAATTATTTTGAACTATTCACTTCTGTATCGAGATGGACGACTGTAAGCGTTTATCACGTTGAGCAAAGCCGAAGTTGAGACTCAGTGAAGGCTGCCTGGCTTACAGAGGACTCGACCTTAGAAAGGAACAACAGAAATAACTCAAAAAACCTGCTCTCATACCATAAAACAGTGCGAAACACGCATATGGATTTCCAAATGAATTCAATGAATTGATTGAGCTGAATACTCAATAATAATACAGAGATATTTACAAAGATAGAAACATCAAGTTTCTATGTGAGATTCAGTTTCATCTAAGAAACTACTAAAGAAAGGAAAATAGCAACAATTTAGAAGAATGAGCATTAAACTAATATTAGAATTATTCTAATAGTTATAGGTATCCCTCAAGATTGGATTAAGAAGGAACCCTCACCACTTTTCCGAAGATAAGTATCTTACTCCCCGTATTATCTTTCATCTTTGGTTTTCCTTTTCTTATCTAGATATGTTTATAATAAATGCCAATAACATTTCTTTTTATATTTTCCTTGTCTAGGAAAAGCTTGTTGATATGCTCAAGGGCTATGAAGAAGACCTCACAAGACAAAGCATAGAAGTCCTATTGGAATTGATGCCCTATAAGTTTTGTCTAGAAAAACAACTCAAAGGTATGTCTTAGACTATAAGTTTTGTTTCTCTTCAAGATAAAGGTACATTCACACATTCTAAATGAATTTTCTTCACATTACTAACAAGTGTTATGTCTAGGACCTTTGAATCATAGAGATTCTTGTTTGGGAGATTAATCATTAGATTGAATCTACCCTCATTAAAATCATTACATTTATGGAACCCTAAAAGGTTCTTTGTAAAACCCTAGCCTAAGGGTATGCAAATGTGAAAAACCCTAGTCTACTTAGGGTTACTAATGAAGCCTAGAAAATAATATTCTTTTGATATTTGGGGTTTTTATGGTAATGTCATGTTTGGAGTCTTGGTATTGTTATGGAAACCCTAGTCCTTTAGGGTTGAATGGTAATGTGTTCATAGACCTTGAAGTTTTGCTAAATTAGGGTTTGTAAGTAAAACCCTTATGTATCGAGAGTTAGCTCGTAAGAATGTATCCCTAGGTAAATGTTTGTCTATTTGATCAAAACCCTAAGTCTGATCTAGATTGTTATATGTCTGACTTTAAATGTATTGATGTTTGAATCTTGGGATTGTCCTATATATGTTATACTTGTGCATAATTATCCTAGATATGTATTTGTGCTAACCTATTTGTTGATAAGTTTTAGGGTTTGTAACTAATCCCTAGTAGAAGTTTGATATGATGTGATGATGTTGTTTCCATTATGATGTTAAAATCTAGGGATTACAACAAACCCTAGTAGAAGTTGGTCATGTTGTTGAAACCTTGGATTGTGTTATAATTGTTTTATTTGTTGATATCTAAGGCTTAGTGTCTCATGCATGGAATCTAGGGTTTGCATTAAATCCTAGTAGAAGTCAAATATATGAATTTTAGAGTTGTTGGATGCATTGCAGAATTATACTTGTTTGAACTGCTTCTAGGGTTTTAAATATATTATAGTAGAGTATGTCATATCTTTGGAAGAAATATTGAGGTGTAAAGCCCAGCACAATTTAAATCATTACATTCTACAAAATTGACAATTACAAAAACCATTAATTTCCACAGAATTTACACTATTTCAGTGAATTACAGTCTATGCATAATTCACCAATTTAATTCACATTTTCGTACCTGGTTCCCTGGTTTGATGTCAATTCTTTGCTGATGTAGCTCCAATTACTTCCGATACCAAATGACTAAATCCTCCCAGCCAAGCTAAGCACAACCTTGGTACTCAGCTTCAAAATACTTCTTAATTAGAGTATTTTACTCCCCCGTGCCCAAAAGCCTCAAGATTAATTGCTCAGTAATGAAATTTCGATTCGGATACCCAAATCATAATTCAATCTCCCATTCTCACTATTCTTTTAATTCCCAGCCAATCTCCCCTTCTACCTTACCATGCTTGGGATAAATACTCTTCTCAGGGGGTCACCACCTTCTTCCACCGCCTTCATTTAGATTTTATTTGACAGGTAAGGCTTTCATATGTAATGGGAGATGGGGTGTGTTTTTAGTTTGATATGATTGACGTAGTTACATTTAAATGATTTTTGACTTTTATAAAGTTTAATTTATAATAATAAAATCATATATATATTATATATATAATATATATATATATATATATATATATATATATATAACAATAATGTGACTTATAACTCAACCCTATAATGATCAACATTTACATTAGGAGGATTGGAATTGTAAATTTTATTTAACCTAGTAAGTACAAAGTATTTAATATGTATATTTGAGTGAAATGGTGTAAATTCTGTAGAAATTAATGGTTGTTGTAATTGTCAATTCTGTAGAATTTAATGATTTAAATTGTGCTGATCTTTACATTTGGTATCAGAGCTAATTGGAGCTACATCAGCAAGGAATTGTCAGAAAGGAATTGAAATCAAACCAGGGAACCAGGTATGAAAATGTGAATTCAATTGGTGAATTATGCATAGACTGTAATTGACTGAAATGGTGTAAATTATGTAGAAATTAATGGCTACTGCAATTGTCAATTCTGTAGAATTTAATGATTTAAATTGTGTTGGCCTTTACGTTTGGTGTCAAGAATGGGATTGATTTGAAAATTTATAAACTGTGCAAATGGGGATAGGTTTATTCATGCCCTAGTTTCTATATTCTATACAGAAATGAGTTCCAGGGACAAAAGGAAGCGGAACAACTATTTATTCTACCCTTGTCAAATAGGGCCCGAGGGAGTGTGTTTTCTTTTTTTGGCCAATGGTGTAGCATCCTATTATCTTGCTATTCCTCTGAACCTATTGGATTAACGAATGGTGATCCCGAGTCACAAGGTCATCTATTCCCAAACTGAAAGAACTATTCGAGACTGGAGGGACAACAAGCTACCCACCAAGGTCAACGGAAGTACAAGCTTTAGCTAGACATATATGTCTATTCGCTTACAAAGCATACTTGTGATATTGGAACTTCTGCCTTATCGAGTATGTTAACCTATTTTCCAATTGGTTCATTCAGCATCAACGAATGTTAATAACAATATGGGTCTGAACAAAGCAGCTACTTTCATCAAATATATGCTTTAAAGGCAACCGAAAATAATAAGCCCATCAAAAGAAGACTAGGGTCACGGTCCAGAATTTGATGTTAGAAATCATACATAAGGGATTGTATTTAGAATTCTTACAAGGTCCGAGAGGTTGAACTTGCTCTGATACAAAATGTAAAATAGTATTTAAATAAAATAAATTAAATTAAGTAATCTACATATTACTTTGACGTTATAAAATACTTGGACGGATCAAATTCAATCGATTTTCATTTCATGGTAGCCTACTACTCATCGAAAAAGCGATTTAAAATAATAGTGTAAGTTAGGCAAATTTGGAATTTATTAGTAGATTTCAGGGAAATCAAAATACAACTGAACTTTTAAGGCACTAATTTTTATGTTTTTAATAAATTTCTGTGTGCACTCTATTGCAATTTCATTGAGAGGCCAAAAGCGTGAGTGTGTCAGGCATTAGTGTACGTAGATTACTTAATTTAATTTATTTTATTTAAATACTATTTTACATGAGGCCCTAGATATAATGAGACTAATATCTTGATTGAGTTACTAATGTGACCTAGGGGTTATATCCTAATCCGAGCAAAAGAAGTTGAAGTATAAAAGTATGTGTCTCTTGTTGATTATGAACATAACTAAGCTTTGGTATTTAGTGCTTTCATATAGTTAACTTCATGCTTCTATATGTATGTATTTGGTTGTACTTGCTATCTAAGTTGTGCATGTACATAATCTTCAAGATGATGAAGATGTTCGTAAGTAAAGTTGATTTGATAAGCATGATGAATGAAGTTATATGAATGATGATGATCAAGAAGGATGGAAGCCATGAAAGATTCTCTAATATCATAGAAAGAAGTTGATATCCACAAGCTAAGAAGTCGAGATAAAAGGAAGGATATCTTCCAAGTTAAGAGGGAGGGCATATTATAGTCATGATGGATACCTTGAAGAAGAAAAATTGGAGAATGAATATTGAGGCGCTGTTGAAAGAAGGAAAGCAGGGTTTGGTTGTTGCATGTGAAGTAGGAAAGGAAGCTGAATGAATGAGGAAACCTTTGTCTAGATTTGTTTGGGAAGCCTCGAAGTCCTACTGTGATGAATTGTGAGGTAGCATCAAGAAGTCAAAAGACCCCGAAGGTTTGTGTTTACTCATGAGTATTTGAAAGATTGTTATTGATTAAGGGGTTGTGAATGTTCAGGTACATCTTTCAAGGTTTTTGAAAAGCATGCTTGAGGTTAGAGAGATTTGATATGTTGAGGCATTGAGTGTGTATAATGCCTGGGAGGACATCTAGCTGACATATGTCTTGATGTCTAGTTCCCGAAGTAGTAGGGAGGGTGGCGTTCGTCATAGAGCTCTGACCTTGCATTACGCACCTAGATCCTCGGTTTGATGGTTAGAAAGTAAGCCTAATGGTACCCAGAGAGGCTGAAAGCTTTATTCCATCTTAGTCCCACCCGAATAGATTACCCTGGTCAAGAATCTAGTTGGTGGCACCGTAAGTGCCTAAACTCTTCATGGTGTATGTGTTTTGAGATCTTCCATGTACTTGTATAAGTAAGTATGAATACCTCCCTTGTTAAGAGGGAGTGTTAAAAAATGTAACTAGGTTTGGTCTTCTTAAATTATATTTGAGTCACAATGAAATGTATTTATCAAAAGAAAGAAAGAGAATTTTTTATTATTATTAATACGACTTATTAAAGCATGGGTTTCATGCTTAGGTCATCATGTTTTAGGTCAATGTCCCCATTGAGGACTTTTAGGATTTATTCTAAGTCATTAGAGTCATTGTCCATCTAAAGAGACCCTTCTTGGGCTTTTAAATCATGTAAAAAGAATTATTATTGAGTCAAATAAGATATTTGTCACCTCCATAGTCCATACCAAGTCGGCCTCAAATAGGGTAATTTGACCTCACTAGAAGCATATATATTGAACTAGTTTGAATTCATTTGGATTACTCACTCACACTCACAAGTTTGATATCTAAGAGAAGAGCAGAAAAAGTGCGAAGTAGCTGGAAAAAGGAAGATGGAAGTTTCCGGGTTTGTCTCTCTCTCACTCGTGGATTTACTGGGATATTTTTTGGAAGTACGAAGATACTGCTGGGCTAACTGCTAGGTCAAAGTTGTTGCTGGACCGAAGTTTTGTCGCTGCTACAAGTTGTTGCTACTAGGTCAAAGTTATCGTTGAAAGAGTTATCATCTACAGAAGGAAGAAAACGCTGACTAGGTGTGAAGAAAGTCTGTGTTGAGGTTAAGAGTCTTTGATTATCTCGTGAAGTTATTAAGGAAGAGTTGTTGACTGGTTTCCCCTAGATAGGGGTATTTCCCTGACTGTCCTCCTACATCTGGTGTCTGTGATCTTTGTGTTATTGTTTTGGTAATTGCTTGATGAACTAAAGATAAAAGAGGAACATAATAAGAATATCAAAAGTAATTATCAACATAAAGAAAATCTTTTTGCATTTCTGATTTTGTAATAGATCATATTGTATAGGGATCCACGATTCACTCCAAGATTTTGGACTTGTATGAAATTAGCCTTAGGAACTCAACTAAATTTAAGTACAACTTATCATCCCGAGACTGATGGGAAAATGGAAAGGGTGAACCAAGTAATAGAAGATATGCTAAGTAGTAAGGATTTACATTATGAATCAACAAACGCATTGGGAAAAGTACTTGCCTTTGAACGAATTTGCATACAATAACAATTACCATAGTTCAATCGGAATGCCTCCATTTGAAGTATTATATGACAGACCTTGCAGAACACCGTTAAGTTGGGACAAGTTAGAAGATCAAGTGATAGTAGGGCCAGAATTAATTCAAAAGATGGAAAAGCAGGTAAACAAATTAGACAACGATTAAACGAAACACAAGATAGACAAAAAAGTTATGCTGATACTCACAGGAAAGATAGGAATTACGAAGTAGGGGATTAGGTTTTCATCTGCATCAGACCAAACAAAAATATCATTTAGTTTGGTAAAGGAACAAAGTTGTTGCCTTGTTTATTGGGCCATTTAAAGTTTTGGAAAAAGTTGGACATGTTGCCTATCATCTTGTACTGCCACCCCACTTGCATAAAGTTCATAATGTTTTTCATATATCTGTATTAAGACAGTATATAGCTGACAAATCACATAACCTTCAATGGAAGGAATTGCAGGTATTGGATGAGGGAACCATTTCGATCGAACCATTACGTATACTAGAATATCGTGTTCAATAGCTTAGGAACTGCCTGGTAGACCAAGTTAAGGTCCAGCGGGACAAATATAGTCTTGGATCAACTACTTGGGAAGACACAGAGGCCATATGCCAAAATACCCCAACTTGTTTTGATTTTGAAACACTTAAAACCTTATTTTTTATACCTTTACTTTATTTTGGTTGGATACCTAAGAGTCATTTTGAACTATTACACGTAAGAATGATTTTAAATTATTTGCTTAACATTGCTAGTACATGGATACCAATATGAAATATGTTATTTGCTTAAGATCACTGGTACATGGATATCAATATGAAGTCTATTATTTACTTAACAATACTAGTACATGACACTAATATGGATTTTGAATTATGTTATGGATGTGATATCTATAAATCCTATTTTATATATCAACATGAATGATGAGATGGAAATAAAAAATGACTACATTTGACTACTTAATATGAAAGCTAACTTACAGATATATGGGCCGAACATAGCCAAATACATTATATGAACTCAAAAATCAATATTGTAGATAGCAACATATTTGGAATAGACAAAATTTGTTATTTGAATACAATTTGTTTTGAATATATTGATGCACATGTTATAGTGTGTGGACAAATGTTTACATTGCAAATAGTATCGTTACCAAACTGACCCGTGATGACAAAATCCAAGAACAATTGAGGCTCAATGAGATTCCATGATAGGGTGTTGACCCTAGTCCTACTAGGAGGGTTGGAGGTGTTGCCCATCGTTTATCCTCCAAAACCTGGAGTCATGGGAGGATTTTGCGAGTCACGCTCCTCTAGACGTGTGATGATGATTTCCATATGCCTACTAGAAAACAAGGTCCATATAGTCAACGTTGTCACCCTTGATGTAATGACCCACCTATAACTATAAATAAAGTACGAGTATTAGCATACATATGAGACCTCCATACGATAGCTACGTATGCATTTACCCACATGTATCGCACTATATATAAGCTAGTTACTATAGGAGGAGATATAAATTAAGGTAATGAATTAATACCTCACCAGAATATCATATATATATGATAAATCCCTAAACTAACAGAAAATGTTAATTTTAATTTACAAATTAAAATTTAAAATTTAAAATTAATTAAATAATAATATAAATTAATTAAAATTATAAATTAAATAAATCAAATTAATTCATTAAAATAGTAAATAAACCTTATCAAATTAAATCTCCATATCCGAATAAAATCAACAAAATCAAATAAAATTTGGTTTTATAAAATTACACGTATCAAAATAATGACACAGAGATGGGAGGAAGGCGGTGGACGGGGAACTAAAAGGAGGAAGGAACCTTGAGAAGGGGGGGAGGAAAACCAGAGAGCAATTTCAATTTTAACACACAGATACAAACACTCTTGATTTCTTATTGTACTCAAGTTTTTGGGCACAGGGGATCAGGTTCCTTCGATTGGAAAGCATTCTGAGACTGTGTACCCAGGTTGTATCCAGTTCGGCAGGGTGGTTTTGGTCGTTTTGGTAACACAGCTGGACAAGAATTGCAGCAGAGCAGACAGGTTGGTATTCATTAGATTAATTATTAAATTTTGTATTTAAATTTCATGTTCTGGTATTTTGAAAATAGTTTGAGATTAGGGTTCTTACATTCTGGTATCAGAGCTTAGTTCAAACTCTCGGACCTGTTGAGTCTGTTAAGATTTACAGATTTAAGTCTGTTAAGATAAGGTTACAATTGAATTAAAAAATTACTGAACTCTTGAGTGATGAACAGAGAAATAGAAAGGTCTTACACTGGCTGAAGCAATGGGATCCTGGTGTATTTGGATCTAGAAAAAACATAAGGATCTCACTAACCTCTAGTGAGATCCTGTTTGTGTAAAAAAAAAGGGTACATCCAAGCTCAGGAAATAAGACAGTCACTAATGAATAAGCCACAGTGTTATATCGAATAAGCCATAGTATTATATCAAGCCTTCTATATGCAATTGTTTTTTTTTCTTTCAAATGTAATACACTGATGAGGATTTTAAAGATGATTTCCTCAGAGAACAAGCCAACTTTGGCACGATGATTTACATCTGCAACGTTATATTTGCACCTGCGTTATGGTCATTATGGGAAGTGACCATAGTGTGTACGTTTGTACAATCGAGCGCTAGCCGAAGTAGTAAACCCCTACGCACTTGCCTTAATTCCTTTCTTTTGGGCAAATTTGTTTAAACCCTTGCTGAATTGGTTTATGCCCACGGCTGCCATACTTGATGTCAATGGCAATTAGTTACAAGTCAAAAGTGCAGATAGTCAATAATATATATATATATATATATATATATATGCTATGAAATTTTTATAAATTCATACTTTCTATTCGAGAAAATTTGCATTAGTTGTCTTCATACTTTCTATGCCTCCTTACTCATCCATAGTTGTTCCGCTATCAAATTCGAACTCGATGTATCAAGCCGCAAATGTATAAGCAGGGTGATTCGATACCTTGACCTTTGCCAGCAGAAAAATGGACTGAGCAAAGAGAATGGTCTGTAGCCGCACAATATATATCAGCCACAAATCTACACACCTGCATGCGCTAAGAAAGCCACGGTGCTCACTCACCCTTTCTCAATAGTTTGACGCGTGAGAACCCATTTCTTGAGTGGCACTTGGTGTCATATGATGCTGTTTGACGTATGTCAACCACCAGCGGAATTCGAACATATAACCTCTTGGTTATAAGACGGATGCTCCACCACGACGTAAATTATTATACACACAGTTAAATGTATCAATATATTATTATTTTATAAATTTTAAATTCAAATTCAAATTTGTATTTCGGAAATATAGTTATTTATGATAATACATTCTGTTAATTCAAAAGTTATGGATACGACTCAATGGGATTTAAATCTTACACCACCACATAACCAATCCACATGACTACCATCACACCATGAATGTGGAAATTATTCACTATAATTTAGAAAAATATGTATAGTTTGTAATATTATTTTATATTTTCTATATATTAAAGAGTTCTAGAAATATATATTATATTAATTGAAGTAGCATAATGTTTAATGTACCATATTGTCTAATCTTATGTTCCATCCTATTTCCAAAAAAAGCGTAATTCCATCTCTTTAATTTTTATATAAATATATACCATAAGATTACTTTGACGCATTATTTTATTAGCTGAAACAATTGTAATATATTTATTAAACATTGCTTTTCTATAACAGGTATAAAGGGTTATATAAGTAATTTGATGACAACTTCTTGGCAGAAGCAGAGAATGTATCAACCAATAAATTATACACATAGAAGTTATCAACTTATAGCGTAGCTACAATAACTTATCGTTATATAAGTTTTCCGCAAATTTTAAATGATCGAATATATAAATTAACACAACCATAGTTTCCATTTATATGATCAATGCATTATAGCATCCGGTAGGGACCATTGTTTATTCACGCATTATATATACTATTATAGATATATACAAATGATAAGTCTATCACTCATCACTACAGTAGTACTAATTTTATAATCGTAGCCGGAATGGAATTATAATTTGGAATGAAGCAAATCCGTGTCTAAAGGATTTTAAAATTTATTAACCTATGCTAAAGTTAAAACACCTAGTCGATGGCTCTAGTAAATTCCTATGATATAATTAGCGTAGGTTATGAATCATATACTCCACTAATCTAATTGGAAATTCTCTTATTACGTCAGCAACTGTGAAAATATATTATAAATACGTAATGTATAAGAATATTAAAACCATTACATGTCTTCATATTAAATATTAGCATCTCGGGGTTAGGGTCGAACCCATTACAGTCGAACCCATTACACTATTCGGAAAGGTCTCAAGAATATTTTCATAATAAAATAATAAGATAGATGCCTAAAGGAGAACCAACATTTTAGGTTTCGTACCATAACTTTATAAAATCAATAAATGATAATTAATGTAATATATGATTTTATAATAATTATTGAGACTTTATATTTTAATTTACCTTACCATATATATTATAGAAGTCCCCCAAACAATCAAACCTGCTCAATTTAACATATCGAGTCAAGGGAGGAGTCTACAAGGGGCACATTTATATATATTATATTGAGACCTTATATAATATGAAGATTTTATTGCCCACGGGGCTTTGGATTGACGGTGAACGGGTGCGCTGTTAAGACACTCCTTGTGATAGGTCACCGGTTCAAATCCCCCGTGGGTACTTAGGTTAGTCTAAAAAAAAAATTAAAATTTTATTAAAATTAATTCTAAATATATATATATATATATATATATATATATATATTATATTTTATGATTTAAGATATTAGTTTTGAGCATTATGTCCAAGCTATGAGCATAAAGGAATTAAAAAGGTAAATTATCCCTGTTCAACTCATTTATTTTTGTAAATATTTTATAGCATAATTAGGTAAATTACGAAATAAATACTATGGTCTATGAAGACCCATGCATCTTACTAAGAATTATTAGGCATTAGGATAGAATACCCTGCATTAGGACAAGGAGGTCACGAGACCACCCTCCTTGACCTTGGTACCCCAATAAGACCTGCTAGCAGATAAAAATAGCAAAAAAACTATACCCATTTGTAAACTTAAAATTGCAAAATTATATGTTAAATCTGAAAGTATACCTCAAAATTTTTACAATTTTATTATTTATACAGGAAACACTATGATGGTAAGGAAATATCAGCGACGACGACGTGATTGGGCAACAACCTCATCATTAACGCCACCACCGTCGTCATCACCATCTTCATCACCACCACCATCAGCGCCTCCATCAAGACCATCATCAACACCAATCGCTCCAGCACCGGAGTTGATCGTGATAATGCACTCATTGGAAGCCTTATTGGAAACATTAAAAGGGTCGACAATGGCTAAGACCAAAGAAGAGCAACCTCAACGAATAGAAACCAATTCAACGGAACCAAAATTTTTTGAGTATAAAAGATCAAAGGAAGATATTTCTAGGGAGTTACAGAAAATTAAACTCCCAGAATTTTCTGGAGGACGAGCTGGAGAACGTGCTGAGGCATGGTTAGAAGGAATGAACATATGTTTTAAACTAAGAGAGTATTCTTCTTCAAAAACAAAAATTGTCGTATTTCAATTAAAGGAAAGTGCCTTGATTTGGTGGGGAAATCAAGAAAAACAACTACACCTCACAAGGGATAATGTCCCTTGGGAATTGTTCGAGGAAAGATTCCGCGCTAAGTATTTACCTCCATATTTTCAAGAACAACAAGCCAGGGCCTTTCATACATTAATCCAAAGTAATAAAACAATGGAAAAATATGAAATATGGTTTATGGAGCTTGTGAAATACATTCACTACTTAGATTCTGATGAATGTCAAGCTGAACGCTTCATATATGGGTTAAACCCTCGCATCAGGTCCTTGGTTAGGATGTGGAAGCCATCATCAGTGGCCGAGGCAGTAGAATGTGGCTATTATGCAGAAGAGCATCTAGGAATAAAAAAGGATGTTGAGCAAACAGAATCTCTACAACCAGGATTTTCAGGAACGACTCCCTGAAACTTCTTCAGGGGAAGTAGCTCAAGACCACCGCCTTATGGTAATAGATTTACCCCAAGAGGAGTAGAAGCAAGAGCTCCCATGGCAGTTAATACTATAGTCACTGAATTATCAAATATAAGTCCATGGAAATCTCGTGGAACTGCTAATAGAGGAAGAAATATGAGAGGAAGTGGCATAAAAGAACGAAGCTCTTTATCTAGGAATTCACAATTTGATTCAAGAGGATTGACCCAGGTTAATTGTTGGGGATGTGGAGGACTGCATTTTCAATGTGATTGTCCAGAAGCTTCATCAAGTATATTGCATAGAGAAGGAAAAGAACCAACACCAAATACCCAAGGCAATCACAGAATCCATGCAGTAGTCAACAACAATCAGGAAGCATATCAATCCACTGTAGTGGAATCCTCAGGCATTATCAATGGTATAAAATTCAAAATCTTATTTGATATTGGTGCCACAGATAGTTCTATTTTGTCATATACATTAAATAAATGTGGGTTGGCAGCTCGCAAACAAAATGATTTCAGACAGGTAGAAATGGCCTCAGGAGAACTCCAATCCGTAGACTTAAGTGTAGAGGAATGCAAAATTGATCTAGGGGTCTGTTTGACTAAATTAAAAGTTTATGTCACAGCTCTAGGAACTTATGACTTCGTCATAGGTATGGATTGGTTAGAAGCTCATCAAGCTTGGGTGGACTGTTATGGGAAAATAATTCTCGGTATAAATGATGAAGGTGAGACGATCCAAATTCAAGGTATCAAGAGAAAGGTATCTTTACACTATATATCAGCAATGCAAATGAAACGTTGCTCAAGGAAAAGTTGTCAGGCATATGTGGTTCAAGAAGTAAGCAAAGAAAAATGACCATCCTTAGAACAATATTCGGTGTTAGCCAAATTTCCGGATGTATTTCCAACGGAACTACCAGGATTACCCCTCGAAAGAGAGCTAGATCTCACAATAGAATTGAAACCTGGTACTCAACCAATCTCTAAAATACCTTATAGAATGACAGTACCAGAACTTCAAGAATTGCAAATTCAATTGAAGGAACTATTGGATATAGGACACATACGGCCCAGCGTTTCACCTTGGGGTGCTCCTGTAATTTTTGTTAAGAAGAAAGATGGTTCCTTACGGTTATGCATAGATTACTAAGACTTGAATTGAGCTACAGTAAAGAATTGGTATCCAATGCCTCGAATTGATGACCTCTTCGACCAAATGAAAGGAGTTGTTGTCTTTTCAAAAATTGATCTACGATCATGCTATCATCAGCTAAGGATTTCAGAGAGCGATATTTCTAAGACTGCATTCAGAACATGCTTTGGGCATTATGAATTCACAGTGGTACCATTTGGGTTGACTAATGCACCAACGATATTCATGAACCTTATGAACAATGCTTTTCGCAAATATCTTGATCAATTTGTACAAGTTTTCTTAGATAATATTCTTATCTGTTCCAAGAATGAGAAAGAGCATGAAGACCATTTAAGGATAGTATTATCTTGCCCCAGAAAACACCAGTTATATGGAAAGTTATCCAAGTGTTCTTTCTTTCAGAAAAAGATTCATTACTTAGGTCATATCATACTTGGTGAAGGAATCTCAGCAGATCCCAAAAAGGTAAAGGCAATCATGGAATGGCCAATACCGAAAAATGCACATGAAGTGCAAAGCTTTATGGGTCTAGCCAGTTACTACCGAAAATTTGTAGAAGGATTCTCCAAAATTGCAAAGCCAATTACAACCCTCTAGCGTAAAGGTGTTAAGTATGAATGGACTGAGGAATGTAATAAAGCATTCTCTGATCTCAAAAGACCGCTGACCAATGCACCAATCTTACGAGTCCCTGAAATGGACAAAGATTTTACTGTATGTATTGATGCATCCAAGCAAGGATTAGGTGCAGTATTAATGCAGAATAAAGGAGTAACAGCGTATTCCTCAAGGAAATTAAAGCCTCATGAAGAACTCTACGCCACTCATAATTTAGAGTTAACCGCTATAGTACTAGCTTTAAAGATATGGAAACACTATCTAGTAGGGCGAAGCTTTATGCTTAAAAGCGACCATCAAAGTCTACAGTATTTGTTTACTCAAAGAGACTTGAATGCTAGACAAAGACGATGGAGTGAATTCCTAAGTGAGTATGACTTTGGAATATCATACATTAAAGGAAAATAAAATGTAGTGGCAGATGCTTTCAGCAGAAGACCTTGAATATTTTCCCTCATATCTATCAAAGTAGACTTAAGGCAACGAGTACTAGAACATCTTATAAGAGATAGCTAGTATTTAAAGGTAAGATCTATTCTTGATAGTAAAAAGTCAAAAGAACCTAAGTTTGAGGGGTATGAACGAAAAGATGATGGAATCTTGTGATTTCATGAAAGGATATATATTCCTGATAATGGGGATCTCCGAGACACCATCCTTAAGGAAGCCCACAGAGCAGTGTATTGTGCACATCTAGGGGTTAAGAAAATGTATACTGATACCAAGAAACTCTTCTTCTGGCCAGGCATGAAACACGATATTGTTCAATTCGTTGCAAAATGTCTTGAATGTCAACGAGTGAAAGCTGATCATTGTCACCCAGCAGGTCTCTTGCAACCTCACGACATTCCTATGACCAAATGGGAGATAATTTCTATGGATTTTATCGTTGGACTACCTTTCACTCCACAAAGGCACAATGCCATTCTGGTAGTAGTGGATAAATTAACAAAAAACACCCATTCCATTCCCGTAAGAGATACTTACGAAGTTGCTGACATAGCTCGAGTATTCATAAATGAAATTATCAAATTTCATGGAGTACCTAAAAAAATCATATCAGATAGAGACTCAAGATTCACTTCAAGATTTTGGACTTGCATGCAGTCAGCCTTAGGGAATCAACTAAATTTGAGTACAGCTTATCATCCTGATACTGATGGGCAAACAAAAAGGGTAAATCAAGTACTAGAAGATATGTTGAGGATGTACGTTATGGATCAACAATCACACTGGAAAAAGTACTTATCCTTAGTCGAATTTGCATACAATAATAGTTACCACAGTTCAATCGGAATGCCTCCATTTGAAGCATTATACGACAGACCTTGCAGAACACCGTTAAGTTGGAATAGGTTAGAAGATCAGGTGATAGTAGGGCCAAAATTAATCCAAGAGATGGAGGAACAGGTACAAAAAATTAAACAACGGTTAAAATAAGCACAGGATAGACAAAAGAGTTATGTTGATGCTCACAAAACTGATAGGAAATATGAAGTAGGGGATTAGGTTTTCATCCGCATCAAACCAAATAAAAGCACTATCCAATTCGGAAAAGGGACAAAGTTTTCACCCTGATTTATCGGACCATTTAAAGTCATGGAAAAAGTTGGACGTGTCGCCTATTGTCTTGCACTGCCACCTCATTTGCATAAAGTTCATAATGTATTTCATGTATCTGTATTAAGGCATTACATCGCTGACAAATCTCATAACCTCGAAGGAACTGCAGGTATTGGACCAGGGAATCATTTTAGTCTAACCATTACGTATACTGGAACGTAGGGTTCAACAGCTCAGGAATCGTCTAGAGACCAAGTTAAGGTCCAATGGGACAAGTATAGCCCTGGATCGGCTACTTGGGAAAATACAAAAATCATATGTCAGAAATACGCCAACTTGTGTCAATTGTGAAGAACTTTAAGCCATATTTTGTATATATTTACTTTACTTTAGATCAGATACTCAAAACCATTTTTGGAAGGAATTTTTATGTTACTAAAATATAATATATGTTATCTGCTTAATTCTACTGGTACGTGGATACCAAGATGAAATATGTTATTTAAATTAACCTTACTGAGTTATGGATACCAAGATGAAGTTCAATATTTGATTAACCTTGCTATAAAATCTAAATGATGAATTATGATAGGAAATAAGATATTATAAAATTTGCTTCATTTATGCCTATTAATATGATTAGTGAGATAGAAATAAAAGAATGATTACAATTCAATATGAAAGACAATAACATGAGCAGGACATGACCAAGTATGTTATACTGAGATAACAATATGTATGAGCTATACATAAATTGTTTATTTTATAAATATTGATACATATGTTATAATATATGGACAAGTGTTTACATTGCAGATTAGCAAAATGGCCACATGATGACAAAAACTTTAGTACAATTAAAGCTCAATGAGGTTCCATGAAAGAGCATTGACTCAGGTCCCACTAGGAGGGGTGGAGGTATTGCCCACCGTTTATCCTCCAAAACCTGGAGTCATGGGAGGACTGTGCAAATCACGCTCCCCTAGACGTGTGATGATGACTACCAGATGCCTATTGGGCAATCAAGTTGATATAATCAATGATGATACCCTTGAGAGCCTATGAATGGTTAGTCAGTATAACTGATGCCATGGCACACTCTAGTAAAGGAAGGATAGGATGATTCTAGAGTAGCTAGGAACCAACTGGGGCAGAACATGAATATTATAGTTGTAAAGTCTTAAAATATTGAAGAAAACAAATTTTAAGTACCCATATAAAACGAATTCAATCTTGAAATATAAAGAATTATATACTCACATTAATCACTAATATATTTTAGAAACCCTAACATCGAGATGAAGTTTTTGGAAGGAGGGATGTATGTAATGAGCCACCTATAACTATAAATAAAATACGAGTATTAGCATACATACGAAACCTCCATACGATAGCTACGTATGCATGGACCCACATGTATCACACTATATATAAGCTAGTTACTACAGGAGGAGATATAAATTAAGGTAATGAATTGATACCTCACCAGAATATCATATATATATGATAAATCCCTAAACTAATAGAAAATGTTAATTTTAATTTACAGATTAAAATTTAAAATTTAAAGTTAATAAAATAATAATATAAATTAATTAAAATTATAAATTAAATAAATCAAATTAACTAATTAACATAATAAATAAACTTTATCAAATCAAATCTCCATATCCGAATAAAATCAACAAAATCAAATAAAATTTGGTTTTATAAAATTACACGTATCAAAATAACGACACAGAGATGGGAGGAAGGTAGTGGACGGGGAATTAAGAGGAAGGAAATCTTGAGAAGGGGGGAGGAAAAACAGAGAGCAATTTCAATTTTAACACAGAGATACAGACACTCTTGAGTTCTGATTGTACTCTAGTTTTTGGGCACGGGGGATCAGATTGCTTCGATTGGAAAGCATTTTGAGACTGTGTACCTAGGTTGTATCCAGTTCGGCACGGTGGTTTTGGTCGTTTTGGTAATGCAGCAGGACAAGAATTGCGACAGAGCAGAGAAAACTGTAGCAGAGCAGACAGGTTGGTATTCATTAGATTAATTATTAAATTCTGTATTTAAGTTTCATGTTCTGGTATTTTGAAAAAAGTTTGAGATTAGGGTTCTTACACTTGAGGTTTATGAATGGTTAGATCAGTATAGTTGATTCCATGGCATATTCTAGTAGAGGACGGATAGGATGGGAGTGGAAGAGATTAGGAAGGATAGAATGATTCCAGAATAGCTTGGGAGCCTGGATAGGATAGGGCATGACTATTAAGGTTGTAAAACTATGTGTTCAAACACAAATTTTGAAGTGTCTTCACATTAAACGAAAATTGAATTATGGGACACAAGCCTTACATGATTACACTAATTGCTAAAATAGTTATTGATATTATATAAACCGAAACTCTGAGATGAAGTTTTCTAAAGGAGAGGTATATGTAATGACCCATCGAATTACACGGAACATAGGAATATTAGTATGCACTGTATGTACTGCACTAGTATACGAACTAATTAATTATGAAAAATGTCCAAGTATAGGGTAATGAATTAATTATTGAACCACTAAATAAATAACTAACTCACCAGAATGTGATTAATATGTAGAATGGCTGTAATGACCCACCTCAAATTACATGGAACATAGGAATATTAACATGCATGCGAGACATGCATATAATAGTTACATATGCATGCATCGCATGCACTGCACTAGTATACAATGTACACTAATTGATTATAAATATTCCATAATACAACACTCCTTCATTTAGGAGTTATATCCTTACTCATCAATACACATACTTGCTCATTACATCATAACTGATAAACGATACTCTGATTTCAATGTAATTTCAATTTATAAATTGAAATTATAAATAAATATAAATTTTACATACCTAAAATTAAAGGTGATTATAAATAGGGGTGTATATATATATATATATCAAATCACATTGAAAGATATTTTGAATATCATATTAAAATACACGAACTAAAGGAAGCTTTTAACCTCAATCATCTAAATGCAATTATCATGTCCCTTCTCAAATGAATTAATCACGGGGTGCAGCTACACAATTTTGGCATCATTTTTGGCTTAGGAGGAGGACCTAACACGCAGAACTTAGGAACTATAGGCAGTTTGACTTTATTTCTGGCAGCTAGTGGAATGTGGGGGCCACCCACATGCATAATTCGAACTTGGCCAAGGAATGCATTGGAGGGAATTCGAACTAGTGGAAGGAGGGGCCCATAAGAGGCTAAGGGGGCCCAAAGTGATAAAAGAGGAAAGAGCTCTCATTTCACAACATTCTAATCATTTGACAAACAAACTTACCTTTTATGCTCTGCTGCTTAGCGAGTCTATCGGCTGTTTAGCCACGAGTCTTCCGCAGGGAGGATTCAACCTCTACTTCGGGGGACTATCTGTGCCCGTCCTAGGGAGGCAGTTCCACAGAGATTACAAGAGTTCTAGCATCGATTTACAATTCACCCAGCCATGCAGAGGAGGAGACTGTGTGTTTTTTGTGCAACCAGAAATATGCAGAAGAGGATTGAGACAGCCTAGAGGTCCCTAGCTTGGTGGGGGTTCCAGGAGCAGGAAAGGTAGAGGGCTAAGGACATTTTCTCAAAGTTTTGTAGCCAGCCAGTCAGTAGTTGCAGCGGTACGCATTTCTAGGTAGAGGGACTGCGCAGTGGCCTATGGCAGCAATTTCGTGGGGCTTAGGAGAGAAGTCATCTGGGCCAAGGATCATCCCGGGAGCAAGGAATCAGTTATCACAGGTGAAAGCAGGATTTGAGGGGTGTTTCCAGTTGGATTTGCAGACTGTTTCCTGCAAATCGAATTTGGAAGTAGTATCCGGAGAGGGGCTCCAAGGAGGCCGAAAATCCAAAGTCAAAATTAGAGAAATTCCCTCCTGGGTTTTTCTGGGTTTTGTCCAAGGAGTCTAAGGCTGAAAGGACAAAATTTTCTGGGCGGCTTTTGGGCACATTCCAGCAGGTCAAAGTCAGCAATTCAGTAGTTTACTTGGATAGCGTAGTGCAGAGTGCCGCAACAACTGAATAACCATCATTTCAGATATTCCATCACCTGGGTTTGGTCCAGCTTGTCCTTGAGACAAACCCAGGTGCACCACTTCATTTATATATTGTACTCATGCTCTAATATTTCATTATATATGGCTCAGCAGTTCCAGTTGGAACAGAAAACCCCTGATACGCTGAATATATATATATATATATATTATTAAAAAGATGAATTTACAGATAGATGATATTACAATTGCGGGAGCCTGGCTTATATACCGCCAGGAACACCCTTTGGGGAAAGGGCATGATCTTATGATCGTGCCCTTTCATTTAATTTAACTAATATTTAATAATTACCTAATCTAACTAATTTTTACATAACATTGCCTTCCTCTCAAAAGAATTCTTTGTCCTCAAAGCATATGTAACGACGGATGTTGTTGACAAAATGCTTCATTCTCCCAAGAAGCTTCTTCTTCGGGCAAGTCCTTCCACTTGATTAGATATTCCCTGATAGTACGATATCGAAGCTTTCTTTCTCTAGTAGACAAAATACCTTCTGGTTCTAAAATGACTCTTCCCTCATCATCAAGGGATGGAAGTGTTGTTTGTGTTGTTTGATTGTTACCTAGTGCCCTTTTAAGGCAAGATACGTGGAAGACGTTGTGAACACAACTTGTCTCTGGAAGGCTTAAACCATACACAACTTGGCTAATCTTTTTGTTAATCTGATAAGGTCCATAAAACTTTGGTGCCAATTTGTTTTTTCCTTTCTGTTTTAAGGATAATTGTTTGTATGGTTGGAGCTTAACAAATACCCATTCTCCAACTTCAAACTCTCTTTC